>MJUU01049746.1:256907-270972 GCA_002080025.1 Modiolus philippinarum
ATGTCATTGGTCGAAAAATTAGGTCAACGATTATTTTACCAGCAGTCCTATTACGGTATTTTTGAAACGGAAAGTTGAAAGATGGATATTTTCAAAAATGAACATCTCGTGAATGTTTATATTGACCACATATTCAGAATTTTTTATAATTAATATTTCAAGCAATCTGTTTGGTATCATCTGAGGCTTCCTTATAAAATATTATTTTACTGAAATATGATAGTAATTTGTTACAAAGATAAGGCAATAGAATAATCAAGAGAGCGGTATGATAATCATTGAAAAAGCACATAAACACAAACATCCCCTTAATAACCATGTGAAAATCAAAGAACTCACGAGAAGGCTCATAACTAAAAATTTCCTTATAGCGAGACGTCAAGACCATAGAACACGATATTCAACAATGGAACTTAAAATTTTAAAACTTTAAGTGTGCAATATACGTATATGTCAGTGCCAAAAGCTCTGAATGCCTGTATAAAAGGATAAGGGACTTCCAGCTGCCAAAATATTACTAATTCATTAGTTATTTGAATAAGTAAACATGGTAAATCTTATTCTGCTTTTAAATCTACAAGGTTAACGGGTGGATCGCATATATATTTGTCTACATAAACACAATATAATCTCTCTGATTATTTTTCCAACTTATTAGAAAAGGTGTCGGCAGAAAAACACTGTCGAAATTAAAATCCTGGCTAAGGAAACCTTTAAAAGTTGATAGTGGTATAGACTTGACAACGGTAATATGTTGAAACAATAAAATTGTTATAAATAGTTTTATTTGATGAATGTGTAGTTATACTCTTTTTTTATTGATCTACAATAAAGAGTAACTAGTCGTCCCCTCGATAGATTGAAACTCAGACATGAAAGTAAATTTTTATGGGACTTGGAATGTCCCTTTCATGCCAAAAGGTAAAAAATGTAGCAGTATTCCGACAGGAAAGTTAATATCAAATGAAATAGCCAAACCCTATGTATTGTGAATGGAATTTCTTCTCCTAACCCTGTTTGGGATTTAGCTTTACATTTCAAATCGTTGCTTCTCGGCCATTTCCGTAACACGTAGCTGGGTAGGTATGAATGGTACACTTTAAAATGAACAGCAGTGATACTAATATAAAGTTTTTTTCCTGTCGGTTGGACGAGTTGAACTGTCTTCAGGGTTAACCCTTATTTATTGCATTGAAGATATTGCTAGCTTTATATCTAATTGGAGAATTTAATGAATCGCAGTAAAAAAAAAGGCAATATATTTTAATATACTTAATTTGATATAATGCCTGAAAATGGCTGTTTACAATATTCTTAAAGAAAAGTAACCGTGTTTAATTCAACATTGACCTTTTGACAATACCCTTTACAAATTGAATATTTTTTGTGCAAGAATTATCCATGGGAATTTCTAAATATATGTACAAATTGTCAGTGTTGTATTTAAAATGTGCATTAATTTTAAAGGTTTACGAAATAATGATTTAATTTAACGTTTTTTTAAAGGTTAGCTGTTTTGTCATCTGTGATGTTTGTTTTGGTTTACTTGAGGAATTTTGTTTTGAAAACAAGGAAACAGGCAAAACATGTGAATCGAAACTGATATATAAACCGTCTATATTTTGTTAATGTTCCGGTAATATACAGCTACCAAAAGCACAAATGTTTGACGTTTCTTTCCATATTTAATTTGTTCTTTTGCATAATTTTATTTCTAACCGTGCAATCATATAGTGCCTTATTAAATTGTTATATATTTTGTTTTATATTTTATCAATTCATATTTGTTCACAATTCAATATCTAATAGATTTATTTATAAAGATATCTACTTTATTGCTTTTTAAACTGACCTGGACGAAGACAATATGGGCTTTTGCCACCATTTGGCCTCCGTCCTCAGTCATTAACTATTTCATAAGTTTTCTCCTTTTAAACTGCTTGGCAGACTAATTTATCATATACACAAACAGTTCTCATTATACCCCCCCAAAAAAAAAAGTTTCGGGGTATAAAGGAATCGCCCTGTCTGTCTGTCCATCTGTCCACACTTTTCGTAAGCACAACTCTTAATCCACTTGACGGATTTTGATGAAACTTTACACAAAGGAAGAACACTATATGGAGATGTGCAATTGTTGTCCGAAACCAGGAAGGGGAGATTATTTGACTTGGACTTTTTGTCGATTTTCTATGTATGGTTTACCTCGTAAGTGCAACTCCTCTTAAACCACTAGAAGGATTTTGATGAAACTTTACACAAAGGAAGAACACTATATGTAGATGTGCATGAAGGAATATAATTATTGACGGAAACCAGGAAGCGGAGATAATTTGACCTCGACTTTTCGTTGATCCCCTATATGTATAGGTTACCTCGTAAGCACAACTCCTCTTAAACCACTTGAAGGATTTTGATGAAACTTTACACAAGGGAAGGGGAGATAATTTGACTGACTTTTCGTTGATTCCTTATGTATGGATTACCTCGTAAGCACAACTCCTCTTAAACCACTGGAAGGATTTTTATGAAACTTTACACAAAAGAAAAGCACTATATGTAGATGTGCATGAATTAATATAATTATTTTTGGAAAGCAGGAAGGGGAGATAATTCGACTTTGAGTTTTCGTTGATTCCCTATGTATGGGTTACCTAGTAAGCGCAACTCCTCTTAAATCACTTAAAGGATTTTAATGAAACTTTAGACAAAGGAAGGACACTATATGGAGATGTGCATCACGGAATGCAATTATTGTATGAAACCAGAAAGGGGAGATAATTTGACTGTGGTTTTTGTTGATGTCTTTGCAATGATTTTTTTTTCTAAGAAATAATTTAGGCGTAGATATTGTGAAGTCAAGCTGTGGGAGATACACTTTTTCATTGTAATCCTCTTGAAAAGTTGTTTTCAAAGTGTTGTAGTGAAATTTCTCTAATGGTAATAATCCTTATTTAAAATGTCAAATAGGCTAAAAAGGGTGAATTTTATATTTGTCTGATTTGGACAGAGTATTTTCATTGGAACCCTTGTGAAAAGTTCTTTCTTGAAGATTATATCATTGTGTCAATTCTTGTATTGTCTCCAAACTTGTACTGTGTCTACTGTGTCGATTCAGGGTTCAATGAGCGGGGGTATATTTGGCTGCCATTCGGCTACAGCTCTTGTTTTATTTTCATCCGATGAATAACGTTGCTGTCATAGGATTATACTTTGGTTTATGGCAAATAACTAAACAACCATTACAGCTATAGAAAATCGGACTGGACGAACATAATTAACTCGACAAGATCTAAATATTCTGCAATTTTGAAGAGAATTTGTTGCCTCCTTTTGGAATTATTTTCCCTTTTCTAAAAATCAGAATTTTTTTCTTTTTCACTCACCTGGCCCGAAGGGCCATGTTAGTTGTGGCCATCACTTACGTCCGTCCGTCGTAAACTTTTTTCAAAAATCTTCACCTCTGAAACCATTGGGCTAATTTTAACCCAATCAGCAAATAGGAATAATTTGCTAGCTATTTTTGGCAATCAAATAACTAAAAACGGTTACAAATCTCGAAATCTCACTGAGTAGAAGTATTCAGCATGACAAGATATATGTTCAACATATTGATCAAGATTTAACCGCTTTGGAATTTTGAAGAAAAACTGAATACCCATATATCAGTTATTACCCTTTATTGGTCAAATTTTTCGTGTTGCATTTTTTTCGTGCAGAATTTGGAAAGGTAATCGTAAACGATGCCCTGGAATCTCTTCGTTTTATGGAAACCTGTGTTTAGAGTCTGAAAGCGCCCATGTCTCTGACATATATGTTATTCCCCTTGTATGAAATTAATAAATTTCTGCTGTTTCAAACATGTTTGGGTTTTAAATAAAATATCTTATCACATACCTCTTTTCTTGAATTCTTAGCACAGGATGCTTTCTCAAGAAATGATTTGTGGACCCCCCCCATTCCCCCAATGAAGCTCTTGTTAATTTGTACGTCACCCTATCAATCAAACAAATTAGGAAATGAAAATTGTCCAATTTTGTATGTAGGTCTGGAAATATTTGAACAATACCTTTCTGTAGTTATTACATGCTCCAGAATCGGAGAACTTCCGGTAATCAAAAACCCCAAAGGTAAATCAATGTCTATGGGTCCTCTGATCAATAAAAACGGTA
The DNA here is from genome assembly GCA_002080025.1 of Modiolus philippinarum. Lineage (NCBI taxonomy): Eukaryota > Metazoa > Mollusca > Bivalvia > Mytilida > Modiolidae > Modiolus > Modiolus philippinarum. The sequence goes on from MJUU01049746.1 coordinate 261,080, forward strand.
ATTATCAAATTAAAACGAGTTAAATACACAAAGGATTGAGAAGATAAATGTATTGATATGTTCCTTTGAAAGCTATTTAATCACTTGTGCTAACACTGAAAAATGTTCTCATTGATTGTTTGAGAAGAAGCAACACATAATGAATTATTTTCAATACAGGTTAAGTTCCATACATTTTATCACTGTTTCTACATTTTCGATAAAAGTAATGAATGGAATAATTACCGTACTGGAATAACATTTTTATTATATCTGGGGAAAATGGAAAATCTGGTTTGTTAAAAGCAACTATTCAATGCAAATGAAATATAAATCTCACGGTGTATGAATACGAAACTTTCGAGACAGGAGCTCTTTCGTATTTGGAGACAGAAACAGTTCATAGGAGGGTAAAACTGGTATCAGACTGACTATTCCTGTTCAGTTTACGCAATTGCTCGTTATAGGAGTTTCCGCCGTGACGTCACAAGCTTGAAAAATTACCTTTGGTTGGCAAGAAATCGTAGTCACTGATTAGGGTCATAAAAATGTCATTTTCAATTAACTGGTGAAAATTTGCTATTTAAGTTAAATGGATAATTCTTTTTGAACTCAATTATGGAATGTGTACACTTTTACAGGGTGTAAAAATTTTCAGCTTTTTATTTTTAATCTATATAGAATTAGCGTATTTCGTAAACCATATAATTTTTCGAAACTTTCACATTTTTGAAATTCACATGAAAAAATATTTGTCTATTTTTATTAAAAAGTAAATCGGTAGAAAAAATATGAATATCTCAAAGTTTAACATGCATTTTACAGATCCAGAATCGGGCATATAATTAAAAAGTTATCAAAGATTAAAAATTCTATCCCAATGCTATATAGTGATAATTCTTCGGCTTTGCCAACCAAAAATGCTAATTAGCATATGTAAATGAGATTTTGTGACGTCACTAATTGGATTCGCGGAAACTCCTATAGATGGGGTAACCCTCTAAGCCGTCTCTCCGTATCCAATTTTCCCATGGGCGATCGCAGTGCAAGGGATATATGTAATCGTAACTACTAAGCCATTCATCGCACAAATATTGGTCGAATAGTTACAGTTTTTGAATATAACGACTGGATCCCTCAATAGGGACAAGAGAAAATCGTATCTTTAACTAAAAAAATCGTATTATATATAGGAATTCAGATTGATATGTCGGTGATAACCCGAATAATTCAGTCGTTATATTCCACTCACTACGATCGCTCCATTAACGCCTGAATGCATACACCTGGGAAATCCTTCAACTAGCCTGAGATCCTGACCCTACCGCCCAGGCTATCCTTCAACCGGAAGTATTGATTGAGCTATGAATCACGGGTATTTAATTTATAAATAATATTTTTTGTCCTTTCCGTTGTCGATATGCAACACAAGAAATGTGTCTTTTTCTATTTAAGATGAATCAGATAGATTAATTTGCAGTTTTTCGAATTTTAACAAATATGTTATCTTCATTCTAAACATCGCATCGTCAACTTCTATGTTTGTAAACAACCGGCATGTGCTATTGCGCAGACTCACGAATTTGAAGCTTGCTGATTGGTCACCTATTTCAGAGAGCAGCTGAAGGATTTTTAACATGTGATGAGTTCAATCCCTCGAGTAGAGGGCGCAGAATTATTCGAGTTATGTCGGTGAACGACGTTCTTCCAAAAGTCCAATTCCGGAATGTTCCGGGCATTAGAATGGCGGGTCAAAGAGGGCAAACGGGGTAAAAATGGCGTCCCGCTGTATGAGGGCAAAGGGAATAAATTCCTCAATCAACATATGAAAGGTATTTTTGATTTGAAAAAAGCCGAACATGTCATAAATCAACATTTTATCCCAGGCGGGTCATTTCCAACCAATTTATTTTAGGTCAAGAAAATAAATAGGAGAATTCCTAGATTACGCTCAACTGACGCCAGGTACCAGTTTCCAGTAGATTCGGGGTAAGATGTCGACAATTACCCAAAATTTTGAAAGTGGAATATCGTCTATTCCAAGGCAACAAGCGGCAGGAAAAAAAGTTCATGGCAAAGCACAGGCGCAACACAAATGAAGTTAAAATGACAAAACCACAGCTGGATATAAACGAAGAGAAACAAAAGGGAGAAATAGTCGGAAACGATAACGAACCCCCCAAAGTCTCAAAATTATCCACATTTTGATACCCTTCAATGCGCATCTACCAACAAAATATTTTCATCTTTGAGTTTAATTATAAATTTCAGATCTAAACGCATACTTAAACCCGATAACTCATGGTGAAATGTACTTCAAAGTGTCATTTTTTTATCGGGAATGCCCTAACTATCCAAGGTGCTTCTAATGACAAACATAATTCTTCTGGCTGATCTTGTATATAAAATCTGAACTTCAAATCAACATGAGACATCTATGTATGAAAAGCAGGTCAAAGTAACACTAAGTCTTAACAATATGTAAATCAAACTGACCTAATTTTATCAGTCTCGCTCTTTGTCAATTTCCATGACACATCTAGGAGATCCACTTAAAACGATGTGCACGGTCGACATATACCCAGCCAAGATAACAGTGTGCAGGAGCATTTGACCATCATTCAATGCTAAATTTAGTCACAGCAATCCTTTCATGATACCTTCAAGAATATGGCCGGCAATTCCCCACCTCATGCATAGTTTGTCAGTGATTGACCGCATGTAAAACATATTCGAAGATCCTCTATTTTAACAAACATAGTAACAATTGTCCTGGGATAGCCCGTTTTAAAAACGTCGTCCAAAAGGTCGGTATCTCATCCAAGATGGTCGCCAGCGGAGAACACAGTATAACATTGGACACTACGGAAACTCAGTCAAGGATTTTCTGTTCTTAAACCACCATGGTGGCTGGAACCAAACTTAAGCACACTATTCCTTGGTCTGTGACCTTTAAATTAAGGTGTCCAGGAATTCCACATCTTCAAAGATGGCCATCAACGGAAAGCAAAGTACCGTATAGCGGGTAATTTTCGCTATATTCGCGAGGTTTATGGAAGCGCGAAAAATAAAAATCAGTATATCTTTATACATGCTCATCCTTTTCAAAATTTTCCATCCGCGAAAATTAATGACCGCTAAAATTAAATACCCCTCTTTTTGGAATAAATCTCGAAATTTGGCAACCGCGAAAATTACCCGTATAACTTTTGCCACACGGAGCACGTATCCAAATATCTTGTTTTCTAAATCTACTAAACCAATTAAAACCAAATGTAGTGAAGATCGAACTAAGATGGTCCCCTTAAATTTATATTCAACGGAACTGCACTTCATCCAAGGTGGATACCATTGAGAATTACAGTTTCCCAATGGGCCCTTAAAACATTCAGATCTTACATCATAGTTGTTACTGGGACCCTTTAACATAGAGGTTTCTTGGACTGTCTATGTAAGTCATGGTAAATGTTAGCGATACATGTTCTTGGGTCTCTTGTTTATTTCTGTATTCTGGCTAATTTTGTTTTATGTCAGAGTACCATAGACAGTAGAAAAAACAAAATATTTTATTTAAGCAGTGTTTTTATAGATAAGTACTGTTGAAAACAGATATTCAAACATTTTCTTTTTCTTATTTTTTAATTCAGACCTGATTCCGCACTTGTTCAATATACATCAAACTTAATTTTTAGTTCGCCTTAACGAAGTTGGGGGGGGGGGGCTATTGGAGTACCCCCGGCGTCCTCGTCCGCGTCCTCGTCCGCGTCCACGTCTTCGTACGCGTCCGCATTTAGGTATATATCTTAGTAACTATGCAATATAGGGTAATCAAACTTTGCATGCAGGTGCATCTTAGGTTAACTCGCAGCCTTCAAGAAAATTAGGTCTCTGACCTATATTTTCCACTTGAATGGCTTGCATTCAAATTTACATTTTAGTTCATATCTCAGTTACAATACATAGTACAATAATCTAACTGTGCATATGCATGCACGTCTGATGGTAGGTCAGCATCCAGGCAAAATTAGGTCACTTTGACCTATATTTTCCGCTTGAACGACTTAAATTCAAGTTTACGTCCGAGTTCAGATCTCAGTCACTGTACATGGTAGGATCATCTAACCTTGCATGTGCATGCATCTCTGATGGTAGGTCAGCATCCAGGCAAAATTAGGTCACTTTGACCTATATTTTCCGCTTGAGTGACTTGCATTCAAGTTTACGTCCGAGTTCAGATCTCTGTCACTGTACATGGTAAGATCAACTAGCCTTTGTATACATGCATTAGGGATGGGAAATGAGCACCCTGGCCAAATTGGCTTCCTGTGTCCATGTGCCATAACGAGGCGAACTTTGTAATCGTTGATTACCTATGTTTATGTTTTAGCTGGGACAAAAAAAGTTTTTCACACGTATTGGACACCCTATTTCCAAACAAGGGCAGTAGAATAACGAATAACGAACAAAGCACAAGATTGCATAAATCAAATTCCAGAGACCAGGCAAAAACGAAAACAGCAGAAGACTAAAGACACTACACATCCACAAAACACACGAAAACCACAAATACAGCACTAAAAACTACTAGTAAGCACTAACAATGTAAGCTCTAAAAAACAAAGTAACAACAGGTGCTCCGGAAGGGTAAACTTGTCCTGCCTTGTATACAGCACCTGTCACACAGTCAGTCAGGCATTTATGGTTTTGAAAGGATCTCTGCATCTTCGCTAGCCAAGGGTTACGTTCCGAAGAGGAGATAATCGGATCGTAACCCTTGGCTAGCGAAGATGGGATCTTTGGTAGCTGACCGGTTAATATTACTTTCTAACCCGTAGACAAAAGCAATGAAAATCCGTGGTACGTGTTACTTCTGTATAGATTGCAATATACATGCTTTAGACTGAGGTGGTAAACTGTTTATTTTGGCTTAGTAGGTGACTGCAAAACTAGACAGGAATTACAGTTTAGTAAAATAGATTAGAATGTCATTGCTAAGGGAATATAACGTTTGTGTATTGGCTTCATATCTGTTATTGGGTGTCTTTATACTTATTATGGTGATATTTCAATGTTTATTGATGATTCATTAAAGCATATATTTCGTCGTATCATTGTACATAAAAAACAACCACACGCACCAAAATCGTCAATTAATATAATTGTTCAGAACGAGTGCTTATTAAATATACATTGCGATCCCGGATTGTGATTTTATGCAATCAATATAGAGGCTGGGAAGGGGGTCTGAACCTGGAATCTCTAGAATTGATAAAATGCCGGAGTTACTGTTAATTTAGTTTCTGCACATCAACATTTCGACAACTTATGTCTTCAACTTTCAAATTCCGAAATTATTTTTTTAATCCCGAGTACAGAAAATGAAAAAGCAAATAATCAGATTCTCTCAAGGGTTGATTATCCAAAATCTCACTGAATTATAATTGTTTGATCTCTTCGTCTCGAAAAAAGGTCTACCGATTCTTCCCTCAATAGCCCTTTCCATAAAGTGTTGTTATCATTTCCTGGGTTAGAACTCTCCCATCATATGGAGGTACAAACACCCTTCGCTTAAGGTAATCACTCGTACTCGTTGGCTTATTAAGAAATAGATTATGCAAGCGGGCTCTATGCGAATTGGGACATGGGCAGACTTTATATTTGTCAATATTTTATACCGAGCGATAGCGAGGTATAAAATGAAGACAGATGTAAGGTCTGGCCATGTTCTTAATCGCATAGAGCCCAATTGCAATAATCTATTTCGATTCTAATATATTTAACAAGCGTTTTGATCATTCGAAGCGGCTCTAAGAGGGCAATATTGGGTTTGACTAGAATGTCAAAATATGCCGGAAAACTGCATACAAACACAGTAATAAATGGACTTGAGAAATCTATACTCGTTATTCTATTAATCCCGGCTATACAGGTTGCTTATAAGCTTATGAATTAATACAAATAAGCTATTGTAAAAATATATAATACGGATATTTCAAAATTGAAGCGGGTATAAATGTGAACTGGTTGTATATCTGATTTATATGACTGCTTAGTTATGCTATATTTGAAGCCAAAAAAGAAAAGAAAAGGAATAAAACTCATGTTTATAATTTAATTAACATTAGAAATTAAAATTTTAATATCTAAATTGTAGAGCATGATATGTAACATACATACGATTTCATAACAACAACACATTCGTTGCTAGGTTACGGTTATGTCAATTTCAGTTCGGAGTCTTAAATTCAGTAACTGTTGTAAATTTCTATTATTGTCATTTTTTGATTCAGCTTTTGGGCGATTCACTATTTGAAACTTTATTTCACATGAATATTGAGTGAATAAAATGTGAAACTGTACATTACGAATGTCCTTTTGTAAAACATATACGCATGTGCTAAAAAATATTGTTGGAATTAGAACATAGCTTTGTTTCGAAAGCCAAAGAAGAGAGTCATATTAGAACAATACACAATTTAAACACTGAATATATTTTAATTATAACAAAATTAGTGCAGTGTCACTGTAAACAATGACCTAGAAATTTAAATGTGAACAATGTGCAGGATGAACAACACTTGTCGTGTTGGTTTGATAACCGGACTTGTTTCATTGTAAATAAATGTTGAAACCGAAGAGCGGACCAAATGATTTTTCGTAAAGGCCTATAAGCAAATTACTTTTAATGAGCAAGGTGCTGACAATTTAGAGGTACATATCTTTTGATATTAGTTTGACCTAGAAATACTTTCTGTCGAAATAAGGACACATAAAATAAATTGGAGTAATTACTGCTAATCAGTTAAATATGAATTGACCCAAGTCTTGATCACCAGATTACAAGCTGTTAATCAATGTTAAATACTAATCTGGTATATATGTGTTTCACGAGGCATTATAATTTTTCATTTAATTCCTCTACATTGGTATTCAGCGTTAAATTCGATATTTGAGAAAAGATAGGGAAAATAGAGAACAATATCTGAAAGGCATGCAGGAAAAGGGCCGGGGAAAAGGGCATGTCGGTGTCCAGGCAACATACCAATATGTTGTTGGGGTGTGTAAAGGAACAAGAGAAACTTTTTGAGACAAATTCAAAAGGGTATAGATTTAGAAGTCATGTAAGGATTCGATTTTTTTAATAATCTACTTTTTTCTATTTATGTCGACTAAATATATCATGAGTTGTCTAAAATGTCAACTAAATGCAGGGCCTTACTTCATGACTTGATGCTCTTCAAATAGATTTCTAACTCTAACAATGCGTTGAATAGATTCCAATAAGTGTATATTGATAAAAATAAAATAAAATTTTAATTAGGTAGTAATTTAGACATTACATTGTGGAAAGATGTTGCACTATATATATATATATATATATATATATATATATATATACACACACCTCGATGTTTAAAAAATCTTTTGGTACGCGACACTAATATTATCATTTAATTATTCTAAACCTATTAAATGGTAGAGACGAAATATTACCTAATGCAGACTAAATTTGAATTTTAATGTTTTTAAACTTGCATTGTTTACACATGTCAAATAATTGTATGTTAGCATACCATCATATAGCCTTACTTAGATTGCAGAATACTTACCAAGTACACACTTAGTCTGAACATTATTTGGAACGAATGAATATGTATAAACATAAATACAGGCTTTTGGTTTAAAATACACTTTATTATAACCAAGACCAAGATTAACCTCCTCAGTTTTGTCCTTAGCTATATTTGATATTATTGGTTATTCGGATTTCGTTTGGTTTTATGCATTTTAAACATTTTTCGAAATTACGGATTTCCTTTGTTTCGGTTTTAGTGCTGCTGATGAGGAATTAATTTTCGAAATGGCCATACAGCTCATTATTGCAGTTGGAGTTAACATATGTGTTATGGTCTCATGTTCATTTACTCCATATCCTTTCGTAAAATATCACTTTCCACATTCTCTTGTGTACCTTTTTCTTCTTTTCAGTATTAACAATGAATGGATATGGGGTAAATAAGGAATATATCAATCAAAAACATACAAAATAATAAATCAGAGTATCTTGTCACCCTTAAATTAATTTTAAGTGATCACCGTATACATGTACTAAATTTAAGACCTCCTTAAAACAGTCTTTCATTAGAATAAGAGAATCTCCCCATTAAATACTATAACAGCAATTTTTTTTAATTCAAATACATTCCTTAAATAGCTCTAAATCAAAGCATAAAGAGCTTATAACAAATTAAGTATCTGTGACCAAAATGATACATTTAATAATAGGTATGTGCATAAACTTAAATGATTGCTTTTCCACTTTTTAAGAAAAGTGAAAATTCAAAGGAAAGTCGTTGCCAAAGATATCATGCGACCTGTCATTGAAGAGGCAGAGTTTTTAGGCCATGTATCTTCAAATGTCAGGAATATTATTGATAAATAGTTTATACAATGAATTATTGTATAAATATACGCAAAAGTCTTCAGATTAGACTCTGCTTAATAACCGACGCCTGCTGGTATAGTCAGAAGTAATACTGAAATAAACTGTGACAAAGCTATGCTATTTCATTTTCATTCAGCTGCTTATATTGACAATATCTGAGTTCTGACCCCGATGTTAACATGGTTAACTGAATGACAACAATGCATATCAATGAAGACGTCTATGCGGAAGAATCTGACAGATTTGCAGAGCCAACATCAGTGACGCGATATATAATGTTTGGTCATCGCTTCGATATGTAACTGGGTAGACCTGGCACTTTGAATTACCACATGAACTTCAGGTAATCAAATAAATTATGAGACGCCTTAACAGATTCTGACTACCTTCAAAAAAAGTATCAACAATAAAGCACGACAGGATAGGGTTATTACATGACACTATCATATTGTAAACACCTGAAATCAGTGAGGACATTTAATTGAATCAATGAAGATAAATTCACTTTCCTCTTTTCAAATAATAGAAAACACGAACTTCCAAATATTAAAGAAGGGAGGTTATAAATGGCAATAATAAGTCAAACGTATGATACGCATTGAATACGTATTTTGCACACAAGAACACATTCGTGATAGGCTGTCTGTAATAAATGGTACATCGTGTGATTACAATAAAACAACACCTGGATTCTTTAATCTTTTTAATGATGACTTTCTGAAAATAGTCTTTTATTAGAATAAGAGAATCTGCCCTTTAAATACTGTTTTTTTTTTCATTCAGCTGCTTATATTGACAATATCTGAGTTCTGAATTCGATGTTAACATGGTTAACTGAATGACAACAATGCATATCAATGAAGACGTCTATGCGGAAGAATCTGTGACAGATTTGCAGAGCCAACATCAGTGACGCGATATATAATGTTTGGTCATCGCTTCGATATGTAACTGGGTAGACCTGGCACTTTGAGAAAGTCACATTACATTACCACATGAACTTCAGGTAATATAATAAATTATGAGACGCCTTAACAGATTCTGACTACCTTAAAAAAAAAAGCAAGACAGGATAGGGTTATGACATGACAACTGAAATCAGTGAGGACATTTACAGGCCACAGACCCAAACTAGTGCATTTTAACCAGGCGTCATATCAAATTAAAAAAAAATAAATCTTGCATGCTTAAAATACACCACAATCCCTTTAAAATACCGAATTGTAAAAGAAACGACCCGTGGCTGGTTTTGCTTTGCTAGCCTTGAATATTGATCCTTGAACTTAAGACGCTTTACAACTTCCTGTTCAAGAAATGTCAATTTCAAACGTTTATAAGCACAGTCAGTCACCCCTCAATGCAAAGATACTTACTGACATAAACACTCTGCACTAGAAACTAAACATTTAGGATTTAAAATAAATAATTCCACTCTTTGGCTGTAGGGAATATATTCGTATACCACGAG
>MJUU01049747.1:0-13940 GCA_002080025.1 Modiolus philippinarum
CTTGATGTTGAAGTACTTGGTACACTGTACACAAACGTTACATGAAAAGTGCATGATATTTTACCCAAAAATGGCAATTACAGTCTTGAAAAATGCGAGCAGAATAAAGATCTTATGTCAATTACTTTTACAAGGGTATTTATCCCCGCACTTTCGAAGAAAGTTCGGGAAAAATGTTATACAATCCGTCTGTCCGTCAGTCCATCCGTCCATCACACTTTTCTTGTGACTCAAACTCCTCCTACATTTTTGGATTAAGGGATGTAATTTTGTTGTAGAATTTTTGTATAAAGTCTGTAGATGCGCAATAAGCTTTCGGATTTTCGATATTGGTCTTGGTGCAAACAAGAGGCCCCATGATGTCAATTTTAACAAAGACCCAAAGATTAGACACATGTGGCATGTGACGCAAACTCCTCCTACATTTTTGGATTTAGGGATCAAATCTTTATGCAGAATTGTTGCATATAGTCTATAGATTTGCAATAAGCTTTTGGAATTTTGGTTCCGGTTCCAACTTTGGTAAATTTCCTGAAAATGTCAAAGACACATTTTTTTTTTAGTTTTTGCATATTATCTTATATTCTGACAAGTGTTTGGTAAAAAACAAAATTCTGATTCTGAAAGGCGGTTCCAATTTTTGTTAATTTCCTGAAAGTCTCAAAGACCACTTATTTTTTATCTTAACTGTACTTAAATTGTTTGTTTAGTTTAGGAAAAACATTTTCATCAACTGGATTTCAAAAATATTGATTCCAATCTTGGTAAATTTACTGAAAGACCACTTATTTTTTAGAATTCTACTTAGCAACCATATATTCTTGAATTCTTTTAGTAACAATAATGACTGTCAATAGATAGATTAGATTTAGAAAATAATGAAAAAAATTATGCCCAGGGTGAATAACAACTGTTTTCTGTGTCAAACAGGGAGTGCGAGGATAACTGTCGTTTCCGACAACATCTAGTTTTATATGCATCCAAATAGTTGCCGAAATGGCCATGTGTAAAAACTAAATCTCCAGTTATTTCTATATTTTGTAATTTAGTTAATAGCAAAAAAAAGCAATCCCTTTCTTTATTTTCGATAAAAACTTATCGATTGTAAATGACTTTACATTCATCATTCCTAAAAAAAATCATTCCAGAAAATAAATTAACAGTAACTTCGGTCTCTTGTTATTTAATACCAGTAGGTCGATGCCTCTGCTGGTGGACTAGTAGTTCCCGAAGGTATTCACTAACCCAGTAGTAAGTACGTCGGAGCTGGCCAGAAAACCGATTTTATTAAAATTTGCAATATCTGATTTACTTTTTTTTTCAAAACTAACGAGTATCTCCCTCATGCATAGCTCTGTCCTTAGCTGGGATTTGGCTTTTCTATTTAGATCGTTCTTCTCAATCAGCTTTTACACGTATTTCGGTGAATGGATTTCCGAGTGTTTTTGTTTGATCTGCACTGATGAGACATAAGCATGCATGTCTCCGCTTCTTTTCTGCGAAGTGATTTCGTTGTTTCTTTTTGTTTAGGATATTGTCATTGTCTTTGGATTATTCATTTTGGGCTGAAGTTTCGGTTCCGTTCTCTCTTACTTTAAGTGGCAACGATCTTTGAAAAACTAAATTAACTCGGAAAATAACGACGGACACCATGTCACCTAAAAGTTGAAAACTAACTATTAAAGATGGGGTTTGCTTATAAGGTATCATATTTATTTCAACTAAAAAGTTTTATATCTTCCAAAGTGAAATTTTGATTTTGTAACATGCTTGGTGCATTTAGAGAAGTGTTTCTTTGGATATTTTGATGCCTCTAGGGGGTCAATAATGACTGATTTATTTTTTATTCATATTAAGGCATGTTCAAGGGCTACTTCTGAAAATCAAATTAATTAATTATTTAATTTCAATAACTTAAATAAACATAGTTTCTACAACGAACACTAAGTTGATATAAAATTTGTCACATCGAGTTTGATAAATTTTGCAAAAGCTTTTAAACAAGGCTTCTCGAGGCTTAGTCGTAGAAAAGGTTTCTCTAATGACATAATGTAAAACACCGAGAATTGTGTCCCGAATAATTTGGCGGGAAATTTTCTTCAATAAACAGTTTTCAGTTTTAAGACTATTTTCGTATTATTTACCCAACAAAATGGAAATTTAATAATCTAGGATTATTATTTCAACAGAATAATTCATATATGTAAATGTTTTGAAAACTTAAGTAAAACTACATTTTGGGGGAAAGGTACCGTGTTATTAACACGTGTTTTGATGTAACAAATTTACAAACTTCTCACGATGTTAGAGCAATCTGAAGATTTCACTCAAAACTTGATGAAAAGCGCGGTAATTTTACCTCTAAATAATATAAACGTTGAGTGGTTTTGTTATAAAATAACTTAACCACGCCTTGAATATAGATAATAAATAAAGTCGTTATGAATTGGACCACGCTCTGTAATAAAAAAAAATGAATTAAATGTCTGCACTGCTGAAGACGCCTACCATTTCCACCCATTTCACTCCCTACGGGGTTTATGTGGTGATGTCGATATAATAAGCTTTCTTCTTCTTTGTATTTTTTTCTGCTAAAACGTTATTCTAACATCTTCGCTTCTTTTCAGTCATCGTACTTTTGTCAAGTATACGATCGTTAACTATAGCAATAACGCTCCCAAGATATTGATGGAAGATGGGTGACAGAATATATCTGCTATATAGCATGTAACAAACCTTGTTATCAGACTAAATACCTATTACTAAATATCGTGGAATTGTGTATTGCTATCAAGACTGAGTTCATTTTAACACACTTTAATAGTAAGATAGACTTCAACAAGGCTAAATGGCTTCCTTTTTAAAAAACTATCCTGGCAGGCTGCTTAAAATTATTGTCATCCAGATCAAATTTGAACCAACTCTTATCGAATCATCATTGATACACGTTTTAATGAATATCGGTCACCATGCCAGTTTTGCAAGCTGACTACATTATAGTCCCCGGACCTTGTACCGGTCCTGGCCCTTTTGTAGAGACCGTTCAGATTAATCCTGTGACACGAGTTGTACCACCAACCACCGGAAGACTTTTGTGCACAGTTATTAGAGCTCAAGTCATTATCTTTGTCTTTTGTTGTAAACTTCCTGCCATTATGGTAACGCATGGCATCAGCTAAAAAGAAATAACGTTTTTGTAGCAGGATAAAAATTGTTATTTTCAAATTACAATAGTAACAAAATTGTTTCACTTTTTATACGTATAAAATATTAAAATTTGAATGCTATGGATAACTTAATACCGAAGTTATTTATTTCTACAGATGATCATTTAAACAACTCTTCAGTGCAGATCAAGTCAAAATATAAGGAAAACCATTAATTGAAACATGCATAATAGCTAATAGAGACCAAATAAACAACAAGGTATAAATAGGAAGCAAAAATCATCTAAGGACAGAGCTTGGCACCTTAATTTTTATGCAAATTCAAAAATTACGTATTGAAAGTTTCCAAATAAAGTAAGTGAAAACCGAACCGTCAGTCTGAAAAAAGAATAATGCAGAGACATCGGAAACGGAAAGACACAAACACATCGCACACGTAAGGCACTCAAAAGAAAAAAAGGAAACACACACAGAAAGATGAACAACAAGGATATAAATAAAAACCATGGGTAAGATCAGATGAACTGGTAGAGTAAACATCTCCTACTCCTGTGTTGAACATGTTAAATCCGGTAAAATAGTCCAATCGAGTAGAGGGAACATCAATTAAGCTTATAAAGCGAAAGTTCTGTTGTCATCTGGGAAACAGATATCCCAAAGCGGTCAAACAAGATCGTAATGTTGACCATAAAACTTCTGAGTCTCACCATTAAGTCAGTACAGTTTTTAAAATTGATTTGGTAAGTCAAAACTTAGTTTTGATGCCAATTTTTAAAAAAGGATTTAAACTTTTTCATATTTTCGTTCGTTTGTATTTCCTTGGGAATTAACCATAGTATGTTTAAAAACATAGTATCAAACAGACCGGGTCATGAATTACTGCTAAAGTTGGCGTTAAATAATTTTGAAATACTGCTTAAGTTGGCGTTATATAATTCTAAAATACTGCTAAGGTTGGCGTTAAATCATATATTCAATCAATCAATTAATTTATTATCCAAAATGTTAAAAAAAGGTTTTAAGAAAAAAAGGCTTTACCTTCATGAATCGGTTGACAAGTTTCAGTGCCCCGTTTTAAAATATTCAGGGGTCGACTCTGACCTGCCGTTGGGTGTGGGATTTTCTCACCGTTCATTGAAGATCTTATGGTGGCTTTGAGTTGTTATTACTCCCATTTTGGTCGTTGTCTCTTTGACACATTCACCGTTTCCCTTCTTTTTAGCTCACCTGGATATAGCCAGGGTGAGCTTTTGCTATCACTTGGCGTCCGGCGTCCGTCGTCCGCCCGTCGTCCGTCCGTCGTCCGTCGTAAACTTTTCATTCAAAGATCTTCTCCTCTGAAACCACTGAGCCAAAATGACAAACTTGGTCACAATAGTCTTTAGGTGGACCCCTATCAAAATTGTGTTCGGCAGGTTCGCACCTAATCCAAGATGGCCGCCAGCGGGGAACATACATTAACATTGGACCCTATGGGAAACACATTTAAAGATCTTCTACTCTGGAACTATTAGGCCAATTGAAATCAAAGTTGTTCACAATAGTCCTTAGGTGGTCGCCTTTCAAAATTTTGTCTGGCAGGTTCGCACCATATCCAAGATGGCCGCCAGCGGGGAACATAGATTAACATTGGACCCTATGAGAAACACATTCAAAGATCTTCTACTCTGGAACTACTAGGCCAATTGAAACCAAATTAGTCACAATAGTCTTTAGGTGGTCCCCTTTCAAAATTGTGTCCGGCAGGTTTGTATCTTAACCAAGATGGCCGTCAGCGGGGAAAATAGTTTAACATTGGACCCTATGGGAACACACATTCAAAGATCTTCTTCTATGGAACTACTTAGCCAATTGAAACTAAACTTGGTCACAATAGTCCTTAGGTGGTACCCTTTCAAAATTGTGTCCGGCAGATTTGCACATCATCCAAGATGGCCGTCAGCGGGGAAAATAGTTTAACATTGGACCCTATGGGAAAACACATTCAAAGATCTCCTTCTCTAGAACTACTTAGCTTATTGAAACCAAACTTGGTCACAATAGTCCTTAGGTGGTACCCTTTCAAAATTGTGTCCGGCAGATTCGCACCTCATCCAAGATGGCCGTCAGCGGGGAAAATAGTTTAACATTGGACCCTATGGGAAAACACATTCAAAGATCTTCTTCTGTGGAACTACTTGGCCAATTGAAACTAAACTTGGTCACAATAGTCCTTAGGTGGTACCCTTTCAAAATTGTGTCCGGCAGATTCGCACATCATCCAAGATGGCCGTCAGCGGGGAAAATAGTTTAACATTGGACCCTATGGGAAAACACATTCAAAGATCTTCTTCTCTAGAACTACTTAGCTAATTGAAACCAAACTTGGTCACAATAGTCTTTAGGTGGTCCCCTTTCACAATTGTGTCCATCAGGTTCGCACCTAATCCAAGATGGCCGCCAGCTGGGAGCATAGATTAACATTGGACCCTATGGGAAACACATTCAAAGATCTTCTACTCTGGAACTACTAGGCCAGTTGAAACCAAACTTGGTCACAACAGTGATAAGGTGGTCCCCTATCAAAATTGTGTCCGGCAAGTTCGCACCTAATCCAAGATGGCCCCCAGCGGGGAACATAGATTAACATTGGACCCTATGGGAAACACATTCAAAGATCTTCTACTCAGGAACTACTCGGCCAATTGAAACCAGACTTGGTCACAATAGTCCTTAGGTGGTACCCTTTCAAACTTGTGTCCGGCACATTCACACCTCATCCAAGATAGCCGTCAGGGGGAAAATAGTTTCACATTGAACCCTATGGGAAAACACATTCAAAGATCTTCTTCTCTGGAACTACTTAGCCAATTGAAACCAAACTTGGTCACAATATTGATTTAGGTGGTCATTTTCAAAATTGTGTCCGACAGGTTTGCACCTAATCCAAGATGGCCGCCAGCGGGGAACATAGTTTAACATTTGACCCTATTGGGAAACACATTCAAAGATCTTCTCCTCTGGAACTCTATGCCCAATTGAAACCAAAGTTGTTCACAATAGTCCTTAGGTGGTCGTCTTTCAAAATTGAGTATTGGCAGGTTTGCACCTCATCCAAGATGGCAGTCAGCGGGGAAAATAGTTTAACATTGGACCCTACGGGAAAACACATTCAAAGATCTTCTTCTCTGGAACTACATGGCCAATTGAAACCAAACTTGGTCACAATAGACCTTAAGTGGTACTCTTTCAAAATTGTGTCAGGCAGGTTCGCACCTCATTCAAGATGGCCGTGTCAGTGGGGAAAATAGTTTAACATTGGACCCTATGGAGAAACACATTCAAAGATCTTCTCCTCTGGAACTACATGCCCAATTGAAACCAAACTTGGTCACAATAGTCCTAAGGTGGTCCGTTTTCAAAATTGTGTCCGGCAGGTTGGCACCTAATCCAAGATGGCCGCCAGCGAGGAACATAGATTAACATTGGACCCTATGGGAAACACATTCATAGATCTTCTACTCTGGAACTACTTTGCCAATTGAAACCAAACTTGATCACAATAGCCCTTAGGTGGTCCCCTTTCAAATTTGCAGGTTCGCACCTAATCCAAGATGGTCGCCAGCAGGGAACATAGTTTAACATAGGACCCATTGGAAAACACGTTGAAAGATCTTCTCCTCTGGAACTATTTGGCCAATAGGAAACAAACGTGGCCACAATGGTCCTTGGCAGGTTCGCACCTTATCCAAGATGGCCGCCAGCAGGGAACATAATTTAACAATGTACACTAATGAAAACACATTCAAAGATCTAATGCCAGGGTGAGCTTTTGCCATCACTTTGCGTCCGTCCGTTCGTCCGGCGTAAACTTTTTATTCAAAGATCTTCTCCTCTGAAACCCCTGGGCCAATTGGAACCAAACTTGGCCACAATAGTCCTTGGGTGGTCCCCTACAAAAAAGGTGTTTTTCAGGTCCGCACTATATCCAAGATGGCCGCCAGCGAGAAACATAGTTTTAACATTAAACCCTATGGGAAAACACATTCAAAGATCTTCTTCTCTGAAACAACTGAGCCAATTGGCACCAAACTTGGCCACAATAGTCCTTTGGTGGTCCCCTTACAAAAAAGGTGTTTTTCAGGTATGCGCGATATCCAAGATGGCCAACAGCTGGAAACATAGTTTTAACATTGGACCCTATGGGAAAACACATTCAAAGATCTTCTTCTCTCAAACTATTAAGCCAGGTGGCACCAAACTTGGCCAAAATAGTCCTTTGGTGGTCCCTTACAAAAAAGGTATTTTTCAGGTCCGTGCTATATCCAAGATGGCCACCAGCAGGAAACAGTTTTAACATGAGAGACATGGAAAGCATTAAATATGGAATATACATTCAAAGATCCTCTTCTCAGAAACTACTAGTCCTATTAGAACCAAACTAAGCCACACTGGTCCCACAATGGTGCATAGGTGGTCCTATCCAAAAAATGTATCTGGCAGGTCCGTACCTCATCCAAGATGGCCACCATCTGGAACATAGTTTTACATTGGCGTTATTGATTTTAAGGGGAACCCCTTGCCCAAATTTTTGAATTTTATTTGAATTGTGGTCTGAATGTTTTAATTTCAGCAATATGTATTACCTTGATTATGAGGGGAACCCCTGCCCAAATTTTTTTTGAAAGATGTTCTGTTATGGGTTGTAGTGGATGGTGGATCTTTCGGTTGCCATGGAAACCAAACAAGAATACTGTAATTTAAGAAAAAAAGTATTCTCTGCTAAATTTTATGCCATGGTCCAGGTGAGCGATACAGGCTCTTGAGAGCCTCTTGTTTCTATTATATGAAACTTATTTTCGCATCCTCGATTTTATGGAAATATTGTGAAAAAATTTTCATCTTCGATTTTATGGAAATGTTGTTAAAATGCTATCCTGATTTCTCATCCTCAATTTTATCGAAATGATTTTAAAAAATGCCAGAAACTGATAAACAATCTAAAACAACTAGGACTTAAACATTCTTTAGTGGATATTGATGGGATATACTACACAAATCCGTGACACTGGCTTTCAATTCCGATGGCATGAAGATTTTACAAATATACTGGCCTCTCTCCTCGGGAGGTTTGAGTTTTTTTAGTTTTTTTTCGTAGTGCGACAATGTTGTACCAGCAGACTAGTTTCTTGGACTGGTCGACAGTTGGGCGACGAAAACCCTTTGACCCATTTTTCTAAATTATTATTTTAATTTACAATTATTTACAATTCATTTTTAAATGAAAACCCTTTGACTCATTTTTCTAAATTATTCATTTTTTTGTCATATTTGTTTTCTTTTTTAAGATAGTGGTCCTATAATTAGTAGTCTACCTGTGTTTGGTTTTATTAGTATATTTGTTTTACTATATGGAGACGGGATAGGGAAAAAAGGTATGGGCAACCATAAACCGGTCATAATCCTACCACGGGTATTTGCTAGTGTCTGTACCAAGACCGGCAATCCCAAGTTCCTATGTTTGTTTTCGTTTGTCTCTTGTATTTTACTTGTGTTTTTCTAGTGCGGTGTGCTTGTGAATTAAGGAATGTGATTGTAGTTTTCGGCCATTGTAGTTGTTTATTGTTATCTTTTGTTTGTATTTTTAATACTAGTAATTCATTTAAATTTAGTTTTTGGAATTTCTCCATTCCTCATTTTCGCTTCGATATTCGTTTGCTGTTGTATCATTATAAGTATATTTTACATCTTTCACTGTTCAAAAAATGCAGTCTTAATGAACTTGATAGTTCTTTTTCTTCCATTAATTTTAATTTTGTTGCTGAAAATTTTGTTGCTGTTTACAGTCTCCAACGTGTCTTAAATTAAATAAATAACTGTCAAAACTAATAATGATGTCATTTACTTCAGAAAAAAATACATCATGCAATTCATTAAAGTTTTATCTTTAAACTTTATTTGAACAATTATTTGCTGTAAAAATGTTTTTAATGTCTCTCAGCGAATCATCATTGATACACGCTTTAGCGAATATCGATCGCCATGCCATCTTTGCAAACTAACGACGTTGTAATCCCCGGATCTAGTTCCAGTGGTTCCTTTTTTGTAGAGGCCATTAAGATTTATTCTATGGCAGGATTTGTACCACCATCCGCCTGCAGACTTTTTTGCACAATCTGTTGAGGTATTGTCATTATCTCTATCTTTGGTGGAGAACTTCATACCGTTGTGATAATTCATTGAATCAGCTAAAAAATATTTGAAGATTCAATAAGTACCCAAGTTGTATGATAAACGGCAAATTCTGTTATGCTGTACACGTGTTTGAAGGAATAACCTCTCATCAGCAGCATTAAAATTAAACAATATGGAAAGCCGTAATCCAAAAGAAGTCATAAAAGAAAGTACTCATTACCAAAAATATCAAAAGAGGAGGCAAAATTCAGTTCCCAGGACATCTAGCGAGTGCCATAATAAGCAATTTATAGTACACATCAAAGGGTACATCAAAGGGTACCAAATGTATGTCAACATAAATTATTCTGTAAATTCTATAGTTCATATTGCAGAGAATAAAGACTTTTCCATGGCAGATAAAAGTACGAAAGTACGAGTCGATTAACGTGGAATGAGATCTCAATAAAATTGTCTCGATATTCGTTTTCAGTTTGGAAACTACCGGTGGAAGTACTTTTATTCGTGGACATTAATTTACATAATTTCCATAAATATTACTATTTCGTGGATACTTAAGGGGTTCGCTCCTCCATTTGAAAATAAATAGGATTTCAAATAAACAGAATTTTTTGTTAGAAAATTAAAAAAGAAATAATTTAAGTGAAAAAATTGATAGGTTGATGATCTAGTTTTTGAGATTTAAGTGACTGAAAATTTGGCGGGAAACCGAGCTCCTCTGATTTTTCATAGGATTAACATAATCAAGGAATGACCATGAGTGAATGTGACAAAATAAATAGAATTCAATTAATTTTTTACAGAAAGCTCACAAAGATGTATAAAATGAAATTATGGAAAAAATAAGGGGGTCAATGGGCAAAAAAATTATAATGCTTTTAAATGGATAAAACCTGAGGATTCCGAAAATCTGACAAAAATCCCAAAACATAAGGAGCAAACCTCCTTAAATTCAAAGTTTCGAATTCAATGCATGAAAACTCTTTGGAAAATAAAAATTGTTAGGAACTTAATTTCTTGGTTTTAACGACCCATGAAATTCACGAAAATAGAGACTCAACGAGCAGTCGTACTTTCACAGTATGTTTACAAAATACTAATATTAACCTCCATTTGATAACTGTGCAAAAATTCATTTGCTGCGCTTCTTTACTGATTCATATAGGTGATTTTTTTTCCTTTTTTCAATTGTCATTATTCATTAAATACAAATGATAACAGCAAACACCTGCAATGGCCGAAAATTACATTTTTTTTACGAAAGGATATGGAGTAAATGAACATGAGACCATAACACATATCTTAACTCCAACTGCAATAATTTTTACAAGCACATTTCACAATCCGTCGGGGAACTCAGCAAGAAAAGCACGAATGATATGATATGAACTAAGGATATCCGGACTTGGGAGGGCACTGACAAAAGCCAGTTTAAGGATTAAACCAGCTTCTGGATACCCAAACATCCCCATTCTGTACTACCTTTCCTTATAGTAAAATAAACATTCGAATAAACCCAAAACGGGTTTACTACTAACTCAACATTAGTATCTTGAGAGAGAAAAGAATGCGACAAAAAACGTAATTAAGGAAAATGGGTCACGGAGTGCTCGCCATTTATGTGTCGGCTAACTCACGTAGCCTAGTCTTCTGGTAAATGAAGAAGACATGATGAGTGTCTTCTCTAGCAATCCTGCATTTACAAGCTTACAACTATCCTAACTTTATGCAGGTCATATTTAAGAAATAAACAACAATTACACGGTTGCTTTATACATATATCAAATTTCCGTAAGAAAAAACTCAATACTTTCCTAGGTGTTTGGTAAAGAATCGTAATGTATTTCTACAGAAATCTGGAGTATCAGTGAGAGAAAAGGAACAGTGCAGAAGTATGAAGTAAGTTAGAACCGTGCCGTCAATCTAAAAGAATAATCCAAGGTCAATGGCAACATCGAAAACAACAAAGAAACAGAAACACAACATGAGTACGGCATAGAAAAGAAAAATGAAGACACACATACATACACAAAGATGAACAGCACGGACCAAATAAACCCAATAAAAACCATGGTTGAGATCACGAGCACTTGAAGAGTAACCATCTCCTGCTTCCTGTAAGACACCTTCCGTGTTGAATATGTCAATTCCGGTAGTAAAGTCAAATCCGGTAGAGGAAACATCAATTAAGTTTTACGGCGAAAGATCTTTTTTCATCTTGGAAACATATATCCATAAGCGGTCCATAAGATGGTGATATCGACCGTAAAACTTCTGGAAGGATGAGTTCAAGTTTTTGGTAACATACCAAAAACCTAATGTAGAAAACACAACACTGGTGAACGATTCACTAGCAAATCATTGATGAATGTATAGGTAGTTTCATTGATATTTATTTTTATTTATACATTGTTTCGGATCATTTGATTCAAGCTTTCAGACCAGACAAATTATAAACCGTCTTATTATTAACATTTTATTATTAAACCCCAACTTGATAACCATATTTTATGAAATAAAACTTTGAAATTTACAAGTATTTCATTTGAAATTACATGTTAGAAGGCTTGATGTCATAGTCAACTTAAATTATGTCCTTAACTTGATGTCAGTAACTGCGAGCATTTGTAAGGACAGTACCCTTGTTTATTGTCTTCATGTTTTATGTACTTTATTGTAAAGGTTCTCGTCTTGATAACTTTGACTTTTTTGTAGTTTGATTTTTACTGTGAGTCTTTTTTGTGTATTTATGTGTTAGCCATTCAACACCCATAAGGAGGGTGGGGGTTGATCAAAGAAAACGATTTTAACCGCGCCGCAATTTGTGCGCCTGTCCCAAGTTAGAAATATGTTTGTCATTGGCTTGTCCTTGTCTTTTTGAAAAACATTTTAGTTTCTTGATATGGGGTATTGGTTGTTCTTTGTTTCCATTGATTAATTCACTTTTTTTACTTTTTGGGGGACATTTAGGGCTTGCTATATGTTGTGAGGTTCCTCAATGTATTGAAGACCGTACAGTGACCCCTACATGCTTTGTTTTGTGTCGTTTTAACCTGGAGATGGGATGTTGTCTTCTTGACATTTACTCCATTTCTTTTCTTTTTCATATTAAATATGACCCTTTTTAGTTTTACAGATTACATGCCCAGAAAGTCGGCGATTACTTCATACCTAGGTTCTCCAATAAGTAACCTCAATTATTTGTAATAGCGCGAGTAATAAAGCCTTATAAATCTGAAGGGATTTTTTTCAAGATATATCTAAAAGTCTTGAAGTCGTTTTGGATATTATTGTTATTTCTAAATACATTAAAATAGTATACCTATCTAGGACTTGTTATGTTATTTCTACCGTTCAATGTCACTATATTAATACATATACCTGTGTTGCCATTTCCTAATTGTTATTCCCGGCATTAAAGCTGTCATTTTATTTATCACAATCACATACAACCAGTGGAGCTTTTCTTTTGTGTAACATGACGATACACGAGTCGATTATATATAATCATTTCAAAAACAGAATACTCATTTCGTGGAAAACAATTTGGTTACCGAGTCGATGGACGTTGTGAGTTGAATGCTATTTGAACAGACCCTTTTCATAATCTCTCGTCCTCCCACTGAGTAAAAACATGAACTTAAATCCCAGAGTTGTGATCCAATCTTTTGCCATCTTCGGGGTCATAAAAAACATTAAAATGTGGTGTTTGCAATATCTACTAATTATGACTAATACTAAGTAGCCAGTACTTCGGTGTTGGCCCGAAATTCGATTTTATTTTCAATTTATTTAATTTTATTTTATTTTTATTTGGAAACTTGCAATATCTAAATTTAACAAAATTTTGCTAAAAATGAAGAAATATCTCCCTCTCGTATAGATGTGTCCGTCTCTGATTTTAGCTTTAATGTTTAGAACCTATTGTTAATTTGTTCTCTATCAGCTTGCACACATATTTCGGGGTATGGATTTTCAAATGTTTAGATTTTTATCTGCACTGAAATAATGGCAGTAGAATACCGAAGGAACAAGGGAAATGGTGATCACAAAAATCGGAGTCCGAAGACACGATAAAACGGCAACAGAGAAAAACAAAGACAAAACAAGGACGTGAAACAGCCACAATGCACGGAAATAAAAAGACGACATTAAGAACTAAAGACAGTCATTGTGTGAACTCCCATTAGAGTAGGGAGTGACATCAGGTGAAGAGACATAAGTTGTCGAAATGCGCATATGCAGAAACAAAATTAACAGTAACTTCGTTTTTTTGTCATTTGTATATGCCGTAATTGTGACGATGGTTATAACCTGTACGCAATTAAACATGTCTTATTGTAGCACCTTATAAGCTATTTTACGATATATGTGATCTTATCCTCTCAGCTAAAGAAGATGACTGAAATAATTCCTTTAAGCAACTTATTTTTCGAATAACTACGAACTTGCAAAAGAAGAACTTGAAGTTACACACTGGATATAAAAAAGACGAAAAGATAAATAATAACGGATATTTAACATAAATATCGCATTAATTAGCAATCCATTAACAATGAAGGGATATGGAGTAAATGCAAATGAAACAAAATCTCTACA
>MJUU01049747.1:24691-66264 GCA_002080025.1 Modiolus philippinarum
CGTTTGTCATACAACCTAGTTTGTAATGTACCTCTGTTGTCAATTTCAAGATGAAGGTCAAGGAGCGAGGCCGTATCTGTAGTATCCTTAATTTCAAGCTCTTTTGGATAAATGAGATGAAGAAAATCACCAAAGCGAGGGTTGTTTAGTCATAAAATATCATCGATATAACGGAAGCTGTAATTAAAGGACTGAGCCAGTTTTTTGTCTTTATTTTGAAGAAATTTATAATTGTATCAGGATGCTGATACAAAAGTCTCCCAAACGAACTCCCAAATCATAAATCAGGGCTACAAATCACTTGCACACAACCAATGAAACCTGTCTGCTGAGTTTTATACAGTTCTGAGCATTTTGAATTTTCCCGCTTTTTTTCCGTTTCCATGGGGATGGTCGCAATTTTGAAATCTTGTAGACCAGAGACCAATTTCTCATATGCTAATCAACCTTCCTGTAAAGTTTCATCAAAATTCGTGGAGTTTTAAATCTATTTTCCCGCCTTTTTTGCTGTTTCCATGGCAACTGGTGCCATTTTGAAGTCTTGGAGAACGGAACCCTATCCCCCATGTCCTAAGCAACCTTTCTGTAAAGTTTCAACCAATTCCGAGAACTTTCATATTCCCGCCTTTTTTGCCGTTTCCATGGTAACTGGTGCCATTTTGAAGTCTTGGAGACCGGAACCCCCTTCCCCATGTCCTAAGCAACCTTTCTATAAAGTTTCATCCAATTTCGAGAACTTTCATTTTCCCGCCTTTTTGCCATTTCTATGGCAACCGGTGCCACTTTAAAGTCTTGGAGACCATAAACCAATTGCCCATATTTCAAGCAACCTTCCTGTCAAGTTTCATCAAATTCCGAGCACTTTTATTTTCCCGCCTTTTTTGCCATTTCAATGGCAACCGGTGCCATTTTGAAAATTCCAAAATATTCTTGCACCACTTCAGATAAGGACCCATCTTGCTATGAAGTTTGGTCAAGATCGGACCATTAGTCTTTGAGAAAACGCATGGACAAAAAATTAGGCAGAAAGACGATTAGAACAAGAAAAACAAGTTATAACTGTGTTCGCAAGCCAAACACAAAAGTCTCCCAAACGAACTCCCATATCGGATTCCTGGGCATTATAAAACCCAAAAAAATTTGAGCAGGGGTTCCCCTTATAATTTGCTTTATACATATAGTTGAAATCAAAACATAACACACAGCGTCAAACACATTTTTCTTAAAAAAAAATGTTCCATTATCCATTACAACCAATTTTATACCTGGTTCCAAAAAAAATGTGGGCAGGGGTTCCCCTTATAACCTAAAAATAATACATATAGCTGTAATGAAAATACATTTATCAATATTAAATACGTTTTCTCAAAATTTCAACTTTTTTGAATGGTTTCCATGGCAACGCAATTAATATTTAAATTTCCAATCCGTGGAACCCTTTCTTACTTGTATCACATCTTCCCTATGAAGTTTCATGGAGTTACAGTAAATAGTTTTTAAGATACATTATAAAATCCCCTTTCAAAAAAAATTGAGCAGGGGTTCCCTCTTATAATTGCTTTATACATATAGTTGAAATCAAAACATAACACACAGCATAAAACACGTTTTTTCTCAACATTATAGCTTTCTGGTATGGTTTCCATTGCAACCAAATGTTCCATTATCCATTACAACCAATCTTATAACTGGTTGCAAAAAAAACTTGTGCAGGGGTTCCCCTTATAACCTAAAAATAATACATATAGCTGTAATGAAAATAAATTATCAATATAAAATACGTTTTCTCAAAATTTCAACTTTTTTAATGGTTCCAATGGCAACGCCATTAATTTTTGAATTTACAATCCCATGAAACCCTTTCTTACATAAGCACATCTTCCTTTATGAAGTTTCATGGAGTTACAGTAAATAGTTTTTAAGATACAGTAAAACATGGTGAAAAAAATTCAAAATTTCGTTTTCCCATAGGGTTAACAAGGAGGACCAACCCCTCTTTGAATCCCCAACAGTACCCTTAATAAACCCCCTTTTGAAAAATTTTTGCATGTTGCACAACTAGATATATGGGGATAACATCATACAAAGTTTGAAAGCTGTAGGTAAAATAGTCTCTGAGATCTTGTTCAGACAAGTTCATCAAGACGAGAAGAAAGAAAGAATAATAATAACTAGATTTGCAATTGCAAGCAATAGCTAATGTCGCCCCTGGCAGCTAATTCGATGATTCCGTCTTGATCGCAGAGTCAAAATCTGCCTAGAAATCAATTTTCGTTGAAATCAGACAATGTTGAAATTTTGACGTAATTTGGCAGCCAACTTGAAAATGGCAGACATTTTGAAAATTTTTTGTGCGTAAATTTCTTCCTCTCATGTCAATGAATATTTTCACAAAGTTTGAACAATTATCTGTAATGCAGTTCCTGAGAAATTGATTTTTTTTTCAGGTCCTCCCGTAAAATGGCCGTCATCTTGGAAATGGTGGCCATTTTAAAAATTTTGGCCGACGGAGACATAACCCGAATAATCCAGTCGTTATATTCCACTCACTCCGATCACTCCATTAACGCCTGAACGCATACCCTATGTAAAACGCGTCAATCGGAAGTGCCTTATCACAGTGCATGCATTGTGGGTTTAAACCGTCTGTTGATTTTGTACGATAACTTTTTGATTTTTTTTTCAAATTGGTTATTTTTGTTTAATTGTTTTCGCTTGACCGTAAAATGATATACTACAAACTGACCCAAGCGTAGGGAATACAATGTTTGTTGGCGATTTTTTTTTCACACGTACAGGTGTGAAATTCTACCAACTGTTTATTTAATTAGAATGACATGTGAACTCTGAAGATCGCAAAATAAACCTTTAATTAACACATGTCACTTTGGTAATTTGAATTACATCAAGATTTTTATTGCAAAGCAAACAAATTTCATGAGATGTTTAGACTGTTTCATTCAAAACACGATCAAATGTAACTTTTAATAATAATAAACAAAATAAATAAATGAATAAAAACAAAACTGGAACTAATATATGTATTTTCAGAATAAAAAAATGTTCATTTGACATTTGAATAACATATCAAATCGAATTTCGTGAAAACTAGAATTGAGAATTTATCAATCTTGAGCTCTTATTATGATCTAAATCTATATTCCCAATACACATTTCGAAAAGATTCACGTTACTTCTGTTCGTGGACTAATATAATTAGTCCCAGTTCTGTTCATTTAACCTTGACCATATCATAGATTTTTAATCGATAATATTTTTTTTTATTTTTAAATGCATAACATTCCAAATACAAAAAATACCGAAATTGCATAAAAAACAGTAAATTTAGTTATGCTGTACACGTGTCCAAATTATCATTTATCCCGTAAATACTGAAAGTCGCAATTCGAAGTACAAACTGTTTACATTTATGGTTTATGATCGAGATAATTTCTCACATTCTTTTACAATTTTGTATTATCAATCACCTAAACTTTACCGTTTTGAAAAGTTCACATCGAATTTACATCAATACTTTACATCCATATTAAAGTTCGTGAAATAATATCTTCGTTACATTTCGAAAAAAAATCACGTTACTTACTGTTCCGAGGTAAAAAAAATCGTGTATATCATTTGAACATTGACCATATCTTACACTTTTAATCGATAACCCTTTTATTTTTTTTAATGCATAATATTCTAAAATAGCATTTATCCCTCAAATACTGAAAGTTGCGATTCGAAGTACAGTATTTACATTTTTGGTTTGTTTACAGTAGGAAGTTCTAACTGCGCATACACTTCTTATCTCGTCGCTGATTGGCTCTATTCTCCGCAGAGCAGCTGACGCGCCCAATCAACATATATAATTCAAGCCCTCTTAGAAGGAGAGAATCGGATACGGAGAGGGATCTAATTATTCGAGTTAATGGAGACACAACTTCACAACTTGGTCCAACTTTGTGCCAAGTACGACTGAAATCTGTCCAAGCATCACTGAGAACGAAGCCGGACAAAAATCATTGGAGGAATTAAAGCGGAATAATAATAATAGAGAAACGGACAAATAACAATATGTCGTCTCGACTACGTCTGGGCGACATAATGAGAGACGCAACAAAAACAATAAGTCTTCCAAACTTCGTTTGGGAGACTTAATAATAAGAATTGAATAAAAACAAGAAGTCTCCCCAAACTTCGTTTGGGAGACTTAATAACAAAGAAACGGACCAAAAAGAATATGTCGTCCCGACTACGTCTGGGGCGACATAATAAGAAACAGAGCAAAAACAATATGTCTCAACAAACTTCGTCTGGGGGCCATAATATAATAATGCTCACATTTTTTAAAAACTGTTACAATTATACTCAAATGTTTTTACAATGTCAAATATTTCAATATATATCTACAACGATTTTTTAGTTAATAGCAAAATCCCTGTCATATTTTAGTTATGGCTCTCATTTCTTTCTTCGATTTATACAGCCCGTAATAAAGAAATATAGCTTTTCATTACGCGAAAAACAATCGATTTGGATTGTTTACTATAGTTGAAATTTTCAATAAGTAGTTTTTGACTTCTATTTTTCTATTTATGTATTTTTACAGTACATAAATAATGTAGCGTTTGCAGTTTGATTAAATGCAGATCGCTGTTTAAGTGGAATCTGGTGGGTTCCTATAATTTTGGATGAATAAGATATGTATCATCGGATTTCCTTCAAACTTTGTATACAGATTTTTTTAACAATTAATTGAAACGAGTGCAAAATAAATTTTGATTTAGGCCATCAATGTCATTCCCCACAACAAATGAAAAAGTTGATTGAGATGTTGTCGTTGCAGTAAAGGGATCGTTCCTGTGTTATTCGCTAAATATCGAACCGCTCCTACGCACAATTTACAACCAACGTGTTTCTAAAGTATGACTGATAAACTAGAAGCCCACCTAACAATCACTACTAGTTTTGAATAGTGACCGTTTGTAAATTCAATGCAAATCAACACTATTATAAATTTTGGGTCAAATATGTTATTAGTTTTAGTGGCTACGATATTTGAAAGCTGATTTAATGTAGAAAATAACGATGAGTGGCAAGGGACCTAAAAGGGAAAAATATTCACAGTACACATATGGCTTATATTGTAATTCATCACATTTATTCCTGCAAAAACATGTTTATGACAAGAGGGATTCTTTTACATATACATAAACACAAACACAAACTAGAGTACAAAAACGACGTGTCGCTAAATCATCTCTTTGAACCAGAAAGTGGTTCATACAGAAACCAAGTTATTTTTTTCTAAAAAATATTTCGAGATCCGATCAATGAAAGAGTCACGTACATAGAATTTTTTTTTACAGTCTCAACACAGTTACCTTATCCAGTGTTTCTTCTAGTCTATCTAATACTCTGCTGGACTTGCTACTACACTTCTTGATTGGTCATTATTTTGTTTTGTACTTCCCTTAAGGGTGATAAATTCCTTTCAAACTCATTTAGTAACGCACTGACTACCTGATAATCTGTTTGGTTGACAGTTAATCCACTTAAGAAGTCAACAATTTGCTTTTGTTGTTCAATTCAGTTGTTTGTAAAATGTTGACGAGTCTTCATTTGGCAATTAAGAAAAATACAAATAAGAATGTTTCGATTGGTTATTTTAACCCCAACTACATTACAGACTACTTATATATAAATTTGCAACCCTATTGCAGATTATTTTATTGATCTTTGCAACACCATTGCAGACTAGATGCTAAAATGTTGCTGATAGTCATTTTGTTAATTTACTACTATGCAATACTTACAGAGATTTAAATCTATAATTACTATCAAGATTCGTGATTTTACTATAAGTACTAAAATAACAGATCACTGATGCAATCCAATAAAGATGCCGACCTGTCATATTCTGATTCAATCCCATTTGTAATTGAATTTAATAAACTCCTTAAAGTTGAAATAGCGTACCCATTGTAAACAAAAATATGACAAAAACTCTATATTGGTCAGAACCCACCACTACTCAATTTTTAGTGAGTGTACGCCCCTCCCGGGCTCCTGAAATGCGGAATTAAAAGGTCAGATTATTGTAGTTTCCATATTTTGCTATGCATTTATTTCACAGGTTTGTTTTGTCACTACATATACGTCCATCAAATATTAACGTTTTTGTAAACACTTTTATACACTCAGTTACAAAAACATATTAAATTGCAGTATTCAAGTGAGTGATCAAACGTTATTTCTGTTTTCTAAACAAATATAACATGGTCTTCATTCCTTTGGGCAATCTCTACAACCAACTTAACGATACGACAAAGGGCATTAGGTCTTTGATTAGATAAAATGACAAACAAAAAGATAAAGTGGTATATGATGCACTACTAAATGAGTTCAAAAAGAAATTAAATGCCAATGATAGTAGTACAAAGTAAAATAATAACCAATCAAGCAGTGTAGCAGCAAGTCCGGCAAGGGTATAAGATAGACTAGTAGTAACACTGGGTAAGGTAACTGTGTTTAAACTGTAATTAAATCGATTTTGTTACAATGTCATCAATACGTGGATTGTCTCAGAGAACGTATTATTAGAATTATTTATTTTTATATTCAATTTCAAATATAATTATTATACGAAAACAAAGGTTTAATCGTAGTTGTTATCAACTAGACAATTATTTTGCTTTCGGCAACAACTTTTTTCTTGAGATTTTACTCAAATAAACATATTTTTTTTGCGTCAAAATCCAATCACCCATCGTCAATTTTTCACGTGTTCGGTGGTTGTATAATGCATATGCATTCTGGCATTATAATCCAATAAACAAAGCTCTTTACTAAATCACACCTGTCCTTATCGTTTATGACAGTAACTTCGGTATTTTGTTATTAATGACCAATATTTTCAGATGAATTATCATTAGAGCATAAAAGAAAATTTCTTTTTTCTTTTCTGTAAAATTATGAAATATTGTATGTGCCAAAGCGACAAAAAAATAAGCTTTACATTGGTGTATAACATCCTTCGATGTTTTTCATAAGGATTATTTTTAAAAAGATTCGGCATATTGCTTTGTGTACTCTTTAGTATTCGGAATCTTGTGTGAATAAACATACCAAAAGAACTCATGCTAATGTTGTTGAGTTATGAACTTCTGACATATCACTTCCTACCTGACGGGTGATACATGCACATTAGGAGATCCTTCCCTTGTCAAAGCACTTGCGACCGGTATCACTCCTCGGGGAATTCATGTTAACATATCAATATTATTTCTCACGGTTTAATCATCAAAAATGGGTTATGAAACTTGAATATTCAAGTTTTAAGTTGGATATTCAAATGTGACTATTAGAATTTCCTGGAAGATTTGCATATATCACCAACAATTCGTTTGTTTTAACTAATATTCATTTCATTCTAACTACCATTATGTATTTTGACATTTTATTTTTTCTGTATTTGTCACTTTTAATATCAATGAATGTTATAATAAGTGAGAACCGAATCGTCAGTCTATCACCAACTATCCAAGGACAATGGCAGCATCGGAAAATCAAAGAAACAAAGGCAACTCATGAGCACGGCACAGAATAGAATAATGAAGACACACATTCATACAAAAATGAACAACACGGACCTAAGAAAACAATGGGTGAGATCAGGTGGAGCAAGCATCTCCTCTTCTTATAGGGTACCTGCCGTGTTGAACATGTAAACTCCGGTAGTAAAGTCAAATCCGATAGAGGAAAAACAAACCTAGTGGCAAAGAGAAAGATTTGTTGTCATCTTGAAAACAGATATTTGTCATTTACTCCATATCCTTTCGTAATATTTACCATAGCGGTTCAAAAGATGCCGACCGTAAAACTTCCTTAGTGATGACCTCAAGTTGTGGGTAACATACCATCGCTTAAGTAGCCTATTTGTAAGCAACCTAGCTCTATTAAGGTAGTCAATGTATCGACCACAGGCCCTTTAGTAGCAAATGAGTTGGGAGATGTAAAGTTAAATGATTCGAAGGTTTACAATTCATTCATACCTTTATTTTTAAAATGATAAATTTGGAATGAAAAAAATTATCAAGTTATCAAGAGCCGAAATCCAAGGGAAACAAAGACAAACCGGGCGGAAACCACCGGAATAATTGTCGACAGCAATGGTCGAGACTTGGTACTATGATGTGTTACATAGATAAGATTTCTGATTCATTTATTTAAAAAGTTTATTTTCTATCAAAATATTTGTAAATTAAATATGCAAGTTGTACATTATTGATGGATTGATCTGGTGCAATACGGGTATGCTCTATTGGATATAGAGCATATGTTTGTTCACAAAGCGAATAGAATAAATCATTCTCCAATGTGAAACATTTCTGGTGAAAATAAGGGAACAAACAGGATTTTTTCTGTTTTCTGGCAAACTTTTATTTAGTGTGTGTGTGTGTGTGTGGATAAGTGTTAATGTTAATTTCCATAACGATTTAGCTCTTTTAACATTGTTTTCAACTGTATGTCGTCCAGATCTTCTTGGACTAAAATCATCAAATTATGGTTATTTATAAAGCATAAGATTAAATTGACAACTTACTTGCGCTTCCACTGTGTCCACTCACAGTCAGTTTGTACAATGAGTATGAATCGCCAACAGAGAACCGGCTATACTTGGAATACTTTTTTACTGAATCCCAATCTTCATAATCAATACGGAGTTCATTCAGTCCACTCGACGTTAAACGATGGATATTTTCAAGTCCTTAAAATAAAATAAAATGTATAATAAAATGCATTAAGAATGCAATTATTACTTCGTGTGTACGTTTGTGAGGGTAAAAGTATTTTGGGGTTCCTCGATATGACAGACATAAAACACTGACCCTTCCAGAGAAATATATATGTTTATGTAGTAGATAAAGACTTTCTTTATCTCCCGAGGCCTGTCAAGGGAATGTAAGGAAGTGGTTTATCTTATTTATATTCGAGTACATCTTTTCAAAATTATCGGTATCGCTAGTAAAAAGCTCTAATTAATCCTTCCATAAGAGTAGCACTATATAACAAGCCATTATCTATGATGAAATTCAATTGCATAAACTGTAATTTCTGTAATTTGTATAGAAGAAAACATTTCAGCTTAAGTCGTTAAAAGATAATAAAGTAGGAGAATTTTTATGAAAAATAATGTTATGTACGAAGAAAATTTATGGCTTTTTCTGCAAACGATCTGCATATTTTTTTAGAGAAAATATTTAACTGGAATATAAAATATAAGAAGTATTGATTACCAGAGGTTAATTTATACCCATTCCATATCTGTTTTTCGCTTTAAATACAATGTAGCAGTCTAAATTATCCGAACATGAATCGCTTCACACAATATGTTTATCAACAGGTTTAATTCCTTTTTTATGTAATAAACATCTGTAGTGTCAGTAGACGAACAATATTGCTCTACTATAGTTCACCGAGCTCTTTCACTCGCACGCTTTGCCGAATATTGAGAAATGGTCGTAGCAGTTCTTGTAAAACTTAAACCAAAAGATGCATTACTGAACTCTGAGAGTAATATTATCAAAGGCAAGTAACCGTGTCCCACTATTTCTTACCTAACCAATATTCCCCCGATGCGTTGCCAAACCCAGCCACATACGCGTCCCAATTTCTGTAAAAATCAACAGATCCATCCATTCGTCTTTGTATCACCTGAAATGAAAGAATGACGTTTTAGGTATATGACAAACGTGGTGATTTTAACTTCCCAATTGTAAACTGTCCCTTTCTTCAGCAATATACCTACCGTTCCAGCGTATCAGGCCCAGATTCCACAGTTGATTTGTTACTGTCGGGCATATACAATGTTTGTAGTTCATATTGTGGTATTTTAATACAGCAAAACCACTGTCCCAAAATTTGCTCATTATGGATTAAATTTAGTTCAGCCTTTGTTACTTTCATCCATCCAGAAATTTTAGATTCTTTAAAAATAAAAAACGAGTGGAAAATTTTAGGATTACCCAGGTTTACCCCTTAATCGAATTTACCAGTATAGGCCACCTGGAAATCCTCTATAACTTGAGGTTCAGAAAAGTAAGTGAGAACCGAACCGTCAATCAAAAGAACGAACAATCCATGGACAATGGCAAAATCAGACACACTAAGAAACAAGGGTGAAAACACTTCTCATTTAAATTAAAAGAAGTATAGCCAGTTAACCGCGCATTTTTATCAGGTAATCTGTAACATAAAAAAATCTATGCAAATGCATTAAAATTGTTTAGATGAAATATTGAAAACCAGAACTTGCCACTTGAATTCAATTTGGATTGTTACAAATTTTGGCAATTTTTGTTAAAATTCATTATATATCACATCAGGAACCAATTTTAATGCTTGTGCATTCGCAACAAAAGCTTTTTTTTATTCCTTGATGTCCCACAAGAAGTAGCATCACCCAAAACAATGTATGTCAGAAAACATAAAATTGTATAAAGATATACCCTTTAATATTAACTTCATTCCTAAATTTACACACGTTCCAGAGATAATCTCACACGATTTTCGGATATTTTGAAAAATGGTCCAATAAAGGAATCTAAATACAGCAAAATGACCATTATCCTTTCATACGACAATCATAAGATATGTGATTACGGTTCCCGGATATAAATGGGCACCTATCCTCATACTGATCAATCTCTTAAATTCATTCATTCAAAGCCTAGAAAAATTACACCTAATTCGTGTACTTACAGTCCAACATCCTCCATATTTTTAGTTTTCACAGTACACAGTCATTCATTTTGTGAGCGGTCAGGATTAATACTGTTCGTACTTACACTTACTAAACAATAAGTGTACTTACAATCCAACCTCCGCCACCGATGGAGTTCTCACAGTACACTGTCAGCCTTTTTGTGAGCGGTCAGGATTAATGTTGTAATGTCCACTGGTAGTAGTACTTACACCTACTAAACAATAAGTGTACTTAGAGTCCAACATCCGCCATCGATGGAGTTTTTACAGTGCACTGTCATCCTTTTTGTGAGCGGTCAAGATTAATGTTGTTATGTCCACTGGTAGTAGTACTTACACCTACTAAACAATAAGTGTACTTAGAGTCCAACCTCCTCCATCGATGGAGTTTTCACAGTGCACTGTCAGCCTTTTTGTGAGCGGTCAGGATTTATGCTGTTACCTCGACTATTTGTACTTACATCTGCTAAACAATAAGTGTACTTACAGTCCAACCTCCGCCATCGATGGAGTTTTCACAGTACACTGCCATTCCCTTTTGTGAGCGGTCAGGATTTATGTTGTAAACTCCACTGTTAGTAGTACTTGTACAAAGCTTTACAGAAGGTACTGGTGGTGGAATTAAAACTAAAAATAAATGCAACTTAACGTTAACTGCTTTACATTTGATGATAGAGTAATAAACAAATTGTTAAGAAAAAAATAAAATTTATGATTCTTACTTTGATTTCCTTTGATAGTATTCTGCTGATGTTTTGAAATAATTTGCACATGATGTCACTCTCAGTTTCATAATAGTTCACACTGTGAGGGCCTTGGTTTTGAAGTAGGGTTAGGGTTAGGGTAAGGGTATTCTACTGCCGTTGTTTTAACATTTTTGAAGTTGTACAGAAAATGAACAGTTTTATATAACTCTGTTTTATTCTTCTGCAAATACATACAAAAAATGTAAAATATTCGCGCAACAATAATAACACTTATTTTTGGATAACGGAATATTGGTCAAATTGCATTTTAAATGTATATAAAGAAGTAAAATGATTAATATACCAATAAGAAAGACGAAATTTTAGAAAATATCATTTTGCGGCCGACAGTTTGAAATTATATTGGAGTGTTCAGAGAAACGACAGTCTGTGGGACCATCGGGGAGCCTATTCATTCCCGAGTTCCGTGGTTCAAAGTAATAGTAAATAATTGCGTTCCAATAATGTGCAAACTTTCCCTTTCTCCAGTCAACCGAAAAAGTGTCAAAAGTCAAACCCCCCCTTTGAGTATATATACTTCGTCTACCCCAAGGTAGAGATGTATGCTAGTAGTATGCTAGTAGTAACGAAATAAAATTAATCATGGTAACCTAGAATGTTTATAATTGGTGCTGAAAAGTTGTTTTGAAGTGATTCTATTGGTAATAAGTTATCACGTCTATTTGTTTGTATGTTTTTCCAAAATCTGCTGTCTCTCTGATAGTAAGTAATTTAAATCCAAAACAAGATAAAACCACCATAACAATCGTCCTCTCAGGTCTTCTTTGCGTACCAATTTTACTCATGAGTGTTCAAAATAATATTAAGGAATGACAAGAGACTCCATTTTCCAAAATGTTAACCGAACGACCTAAAAGTACCAACTGAGAGCTACTTTTGCATTTGTGTGTGTATGTTGAACATGACCGCATGTCTGTTTTCACCAACTGACTTGACATCCAAGAGGCTGAAGAAAATATCGTTAAATGATACAAGTGAACATAACACAATTTATGGTCTCCAATTGTTAATTTTAATAAGATATCAATAAATGATATACGCATTGATTTTTCTACCTATCTATTGTCTCTGTGTTCATTTCAGCTTTTACTGGAATGACGATTGCAACACTTGCAGGACAACTTATTATATTGATTGATTGATTGATTGTTGTTGTTTAACACCAACTTTAGAAATATTTCAGCTATATCATGGCGTGAACTGTTGATAATATAGTACATGTAATTAATATACAGTTAGAAAAGGTCACCTAAAACATATTACTATGTACAGATAAAAAAGATTTATAAAAGATAAAAACATATAATAGGCAATTTAAGGTAAATAGATCAAATTTGATGAAATTTAAAATTGGATAATAGACTTATATTTTACTATACAGATTAACAGCTTTTAAAAATTGAATAATTTTGTCGCAAGCGACGTTTGTAAATAATTCTTTCAGTGAATCAACTGTATAGAATGTGCGATTTTTGTCGGCTACATCGACACAGTCAAGTAATACATGTTGTATTATGTAAGCACAATTACACGGGGTCTTCACCATTTAAAATATAAACAGTTAATATATAGTTGTTCGTGTATGCCCTGTTTGACACCTTGTCAAAGCAACTTGTTCCTTCCGGTTTTGTCCAGAAGAACTAACTAGTTTACCAGCTTCTAATTGTATTCCGTTCAATTCAGTATTAATTTGAAAGTCCCATCTGTCTTGCCACATGTTTCCATAGATTCCTACATTACTAGGGATCCAAATTATACAGAATGTAAATGGCTGGAATTTCATATCAAGTATTCAATCCTGTATTTCGCAATAAATACATGTAAACCTCATAGATAACAGATGTTTACACCGAAAGTATATTTCCTTTACCGATGTACCTAGTTTTTAGTCCGAAACCAAATTTAAAAAAGAAATTAACTAGCTTTAATATTAGAAAAAAAATCTCTGTGACATTATAAAATAAAAAATAAAACTTACTATGTAGTATATCAGTAACATTCTGTCTGAATTCTGCTATAATACTCCATTTATTGCTAATTTTTGAACTCAATTGTTCAAATTCTTCGTTAAGATCATCTAAAATTTCCTGGAATTTTTCTTGGAAATCTTGTATGACATCTGCGAATTTCTGGTCGTATTTTGCGATTGTGGAGTCGACATCCGCAGAAAAATTACTTAACATGTCCACTTTTAATTCCGAATGTTTATCGTTGACTATACTCGCAACGTCATTTAAAAATGTTTGTTTTGCATTGTTTTTAACATTTGCACCAATATACTGCTGAAGTTGTTGGTTTATGGCATCAACATCTAAGCTTGCTACCATTGGTGAATCAAGGCGATCAAATAATGGCGCATTAAAAGCACAATCTTTACCTGGACATGGGACAGTTTGGCACTTAATTAAATTGCTCTCAAGCAGAAAAACAAAACAAAAAACTTTTGATATTAATATCCTCAGATACATTGTTCCCTTTACAAATAAACTTGGACACTAAGACAAATTGTACTACAGAGTTACTTGGTAAACAATAAATAACCGAGCTGTTGACGTGTAAAGATAATAAGTTAATTGCTACAAAAGAGCTTTTTATTATGTTCTGAAAAGCATATGCATTTACGTAAATGATCAACATATTTCTGTTGGAATGCAATACAAATTGTCGAAAGAAATGGCTAATTTGTTATTTTTTGTCTGTTTCGTGGAACACAATTTTCTCAAACTGATGCGTAGAAACAGTTCTAAAATTCCCAGATGATGGTAAATAATAACTGAAATACTGGTACAAGGTTATACAAAAGACAAGTAAAAACAGATGCTTCATGAAATACCCAACAATTAATACAAGAAAATCATCTGTAGGTTCATATACTCAATACTTTTTTACCGTTTCTACCAACATACACAGTAAGAAAATAATATATCATAAAAGTGATGATTACTTATTTTCCAATACTTAACTTCCCCCTTTATAGTAATATTTCCACAACTCCGGCATTTTGAGTCTACATATCACAACTCGTTTAGCTTTGCCGTGACTGTAATGTAGACAGCAATTCTCTCAGCAGAGTAAAGTTTTCAAAAACGTTTATTCCAAGGTTATGAAATCGCAGGTACACGTAAATGGTGTCTGAATAGTAAACTTAAAAATCCCATATAATGATTAAAGGTATATATAGTTTTAAAGAGGACACATTCGACAAAAATATTGGCGTCGACGATATAATTATTATTACTAAAACTTTTCAGTATTAAATCATAGAAGCCCACCTTGAGCTTGAAATGAAATTTGTCATGTGGATTTATTTATACATGTTCATTAAATCAAGTATGCCGCTAAGCAGTTTTTGGCAGGATGAATGAATACAAAAGGGGCTTATATCCTTTTATTCACCACTTACATTTGTATTGGCTTGTTTTATATCGTGGGTGATTAAAAGCCGTATTCATTTTAAGTCTGCTTAATTGTCTTAACTGAATATACTGGCATCTACCAAGAAAACAACTACAAAACCCACTACAATTACCTAGAGCAACCCGATAAAAATATTACAGAGAAGGTCATCAACAAGCCTTAACAAGTCCAGAAGTACTAAACAAAATAATCCCTGTTATCAGTCAATCATTGTAAACCAGTTCAGAGCCAACATAGATTTTGTGGTTCAAGTTTACAAGAAACTATTGATATTGACAAACAAACGACAAACTCTGCTCTCAGGCTATCAAATTATCAAAGGTGGAAAACACCCTTAATCACCAAATATTATTATAATAGAACTTCAATTTTAAATCAAACTATTATCTGCCTTGAAAGTAGATTGGAAACCAGGCGCAATTTTCTAGGCGAACTAGCCTACGGCTCTACAGTGCTCTTGTACCAACTGATAATCATGGACGAGTAGTGCAGCCAGTCGACACCGATTCACTGGCCCTTGATATCATTAACAACAAGCTTGGACTTAATTTAACTACTAACGATATTTGGAGGTCTCATGTGATAGGCAATGACAAGTTGACAAGGCTTCCAACAACGTTGCTATCGTTTGAAAGAAATATTATATCGATGTCCAACAATACGAACTGGAAAAGTCAACAACTTTCAGACCTACCAATTGGGACGAAAAAACGTTAACCCAACAACATTTTAAGGATACAGAATTACTTAAAGTTCCACCTAAAGATTATACCTTGCCTAGCATGTACTGGATTCCTAAGTTTCAAAAAAATCCCTTCAAACATCGTTTATTTCGGCATCTAGTAAGTGTTCTACTACTAATTTATCCATCCATTTAACTAGTTCACTTACATTGTACTTGTATAAAGGAGTTGGTTATTAAATACCGTGAAAAACCTTATCAAAACTCTGGTGTAAATTACTTTTGGAGTGTAAAAAATTCAATTGAAGTTTTGGATAAACTACAATCTATTCAAAGACCAGTCTCATTCGTCGACATTTATGATTTTTCCACACTTTATACTACTCTTCCACATAAGTTGATTAAATCAAAATTGGGATAACTTATTAAATGGTCTTACAAATTTTCTGGTCTGCAGTTCATTTGTTCTAACAAAAAGCAAGGATTCTTCTCTAATATAATATACAATAATTATTGTTTCTGGACATGTGATGACATGATTAATGCACTCAATCTTTTTCTGGACAACATTTTTGTTCGTTTTGGCAACACCATTTATAAACAGGTCATAGGTATTCCCATAGGTACAAATTGTGCACCGCTCGTTGCAGATCTTTTCTGTTCTGTTACGAACGAGACTTCATGGTAAAACTTCAAAACGGAACCATACAAAACAGTGATAATCTTATTTCTATTTTCAATAATAACAGCAGGTATATTGACGATATCCTTACTATTGACAATACCCAGTGTTTAGATTTTGTAGACATGATTTACCCACAAGAGCTGAAATTAAATAATTCTAACAATAATTCCAAATACTGCCCTTTTCTAGATCTAACTATCATTATTGACGCTGACAAAAGAATAACTAAAATATATAAAAGGGATGATTTTGATTTCACTCATAACTAACTTCCCTTTTCTTGACTTCGACGTTCCTCAAGCTCCATCATACGGGGTGTACATTTCTCAACTAGTACGATTCGCACGTGTTTGTTCTACTCTTGACGATTTTAATGAACGTAACCTTACTTTCACAGCTAAACTTTTACAACAGGGTTACAGATTTCATAAGTTGTTGAATACCTTTAAGAAGTTTTATGACAGATATGAATATTTAATATCTAAATATGGCGTTACTCACAAACAGCTTATTACTAAGGGCATTTCTAATACCCGTTTTACGGTAATATTGTTAAAAAAATGCCAGAAACTAATTAAAAATCCAGAAAAGCTGGGACGTAACTTACATTCTTTGCGTAATATTGACAAGATACTCTGCTTGCATCCGTTAGATTAGCTTTGAGATCTAGTGACCTGAAAACTTTACATACATACTTGCCTCTCACTGATACTGCCGATGTCTACTGAAATATAGGATGATTCTTGACTAAATCCTGCGGGAAGTTTTGAGTTTGATTTTTTCCGTAGTGCGACAGTGTTTTACCGGCAGACTAGATTCCTTTAGCTAGTCGGCAGATTAGCGGCGAGCACCCCTTGACCCATCTTTCAAAATTACGTATTGTCATATTCTCTCCTTTCAAGATTGTGGTCATGGAATTAGTGGTCTACCTGTATTGGGTTTTATCCGTATGTTTACTATACTATAGGGAAACAGGACAGATAAAGGGAAGGTTTGGGTACCCATAAACCGGTTTAATCCTACCGCAGGCTTT
Organism: Modiolus philippinarum; assembly: GCA_002080025.1. Classification (NCBI taxonomy): domain Eukaryota; kingdom Metazoa; phylum Mollusca; class Bivalvia; order Mytilida; family Modiolidae; genus Modiolus; species Modiolus philippinarum. The sequence continues at coordinate 42,046 of MJUU01049747.1, forward strand.
TGCTGGTGCCGGTACCATTGCTGGTGCCGGTACCAAGTCCGGCTGTCCCGAGTTCCTATCGTTGTTTACGTTTGTCTTTTGTCTTATTTATGTTTTTCCTGTGTAGTTCCCTAGTAGATTGGGGCATGTAATTATTATTTTCAGCCATTTTAGGTGTTTCCTGTTGTCCCTTTTATTTCAGAAACCGAAAAATTAAATGAAACGTCACAGTAAGATTCCTATCATATCGGACTCGAAGCGCTGTATATTCAAACAAGAAAGACCTTAAAGGTAATGAACATGATATTTTCGTCACCGAAAATCTTACGCCATACAGGAACAACTTGGTAAAACGACTGGCCAAACTGAAATACAATGAAAAATTTATTGCATATAGGACCTATTATGGTTGCATTTTTTGTGAAGGAAACAAGTGACAGTAGAAGAATTGTCGTTAACGACGATGATGATATTACAAGTATTGAGAGAAACTGATGATGAATTAACTAGTCCCTTAGCTTTGACGGTTTATTTATAGATTGAATGACAATATTTGTTGTTTTTGTTATAATATATTTGATTATTTTTTCTTCAAATACCCCTCACTGGGGGTCGAAGTGCGTATCTAGATTTTCCTGATTTACGTGAATGGCATCTAATTTCTATAGATGCGACTCGATTAAATGGGTTATTAGCGTTAAAAACGAATTGACTGCAAAAAGGTGCACATGAACGCCAATAAGTCGAATCTATAGAAATTAAATGCCATTCACCTAAATCAGGAAATTCTTGATACGCACTTCGACCCCAGTGCCCATCGAACACAATTTGAGAGTGTAATCATATATCATTTACAGCCCATATACTAGCCAAGCTCGGAAAATGTAACGTTAATCGAACCTAACTTAAAAATGGTGTCCGCCAAGTCTACACCAATATAAAATGACATAGGGAACATAGTTAAACTATGGACCCTAAGACAATTCAAGAAGTTGAAGAAAATTAGTCACAGTAGTCTTTCGGAGATTGCTTTTTAAAAAGTGTCATGCAGGTGGTCATCCTTTCAGAGATGGTTGGCAGATAGGACTATAGTTTAAGATTAGTGCCTGCGTAAAATACACTCAAAGCTTTTCATCTTTGAAACTACTTCTCCAATTTAATATTTACTTTTTAACAACATGAACAATGGTATTTAGATGATACATCTCAGGTGTTGGGTAGTTCAGAATATTACAGTCATCTGTGAATATAGTTCAACATCGCAAACTGAAGGGGGGAACAAGTTTTAACGTCGTCTCTTCATCCAATAAAACTTTACATTGATATCTATTGAATTGTGAAAGTGCATTTTTCTAGCTGAGTGATACAGTCTCTAGAAAACGTCTTTTTGGTATTCATGGATATTTTATTATTTTGGAACGTTACCTTCCTTCATAACAGTTGAATTTCGAACGAATATGTCATTTGTTCTGATATTTTTCGTACCATCTCCGTCATATTTCTTAAAGTTCTGTATTTCTGTCACCTTTGACAATGAAATTTTACATAAACATGGAAAAATTAAGCATATTTTCAATTCAGTTTCGACCGCATATTGTACATAGTCTACGATCCTATTTTCAAACTTGATTGACCAAAAATTGAAAAATTAATAAATATTCATTGATAGAACAGATTCCAATTATGTATATAAATAGATAATTACGTATATAAAATGTGTTTTGGCGATGCTTTAAAATTAGACACTTAATTCAGGAAAAGGTATCTCCAATTTGTCCATATTGGCTTATTGTTTCTTGGAAAGTGAATAAAAAATTAGGATAAAAATTATCAAATTTAGGTGTTTATTTAGATATACTAAGAATCAAGTCTTTTTGTCATTTCATTTCTTGATACTTAACTGAATTAATTATTATTGGGAGTAAAATTCCTTAATAGATACTTAAACTTTCATCAACATCATGCCTAGACTTTTCCTCTGTATTCATAACTTTGGGCGTATTAAATGAAAACCTTACGACAAGCGTGATGATTTCTCGACTTTTAGTTATTTAAGAAGTAATATTTCCATATCTCAGGCATATGACGTGTATATTTCACAACAAATCCGCTTTCGGTGCGCCTGTATATACAACAACTTTGCCAACATAGCGAAATAACTGTCTCAAAAAATGCAATGTACATCAATGTTATGTGTTGCAATTTGCAATACAGAAGTTTTTCAGTTGACATCATGATTTGACAGTTCGTTACAATATTGCTATTTTGCAATAGACCATATCCGAGTTCTGGTATTTAGATTCACCAGCTGTTGTTTGTCCGCCCTACGTCACAAACGTGTCCGCCCCATGTGACCAAGAATGTACTTCAGCAACATAGTTTCATGACGTCTTAGGCTTTATGACGTAACGTTTTCCATACGGTGACGTGGTCTGGTAAACCCTGATACTAGAGCTCGGATATGGGCTATTGAGAATGGATCTTCTTGAGTAGATTTAGAGTTAATTACTGAACTGACAAACACTGACTATGACTTGTCATTGGTAGTGAGATGGATCCTTACCTTTCCGGAGCACCAGATGACACAAGTTTTGTTGTCGGTGATAAAGGTGCTAGTGCTTTAGTAATGTTGCGTGGCGGTCTTGTTCATTCTCATTTATCTGTTTTGTCTTTGTCATGTTCTCTCTATTTGTACTGCATCTAAATTGTCATGTTATGGATTTTTTTGTTTTAGATGTTTTCCTTTTCTGTGTTTTGCCTCGATACTGTTTTACCGACAATCTTCTCCATATAAATAAGTATCACTTAAACATAAAAATGAAATTTAATCATGAGGGTTTATAATCTAAAAAAAGCTATCGATTTGTAGTCTTATTAACAAAATGGGGTAAAGACAAAATTATCGGACAGAAGTGTCAAGAGCCGAAGTCCATGAGACAAAAGGACAAATCGGGTGGAAACCACTGACTTTGTACACAATGTATCAGCATTTCAAAAGAAAATGTGGGTTAACCCGGTATTATGGATCGTCAATCCTCCTCTACAATTGCGGTAGTGTCTGGTAGTAACGCAACAGCAATTGCTTTTGAAAGGTCGTAGACAGTTAAAAGAAATGATCATAACAGTACTAATTAAAAGGGAATCTTGAATGAATAAATGATTGAATGAACAAGAATGGATGCATAAAATTTATTCATATATGAAATGAATTTATTTTAACTGAAACACAAACACAATATTCAGAATATTAAATAAGCTTCATTTTTTTTGTAAATCTTTTAGTCCAGTAGTTTTGGATCAATACTATTACATATGTATATCGAGAGGTCAAAATTAAAAGGAAATATCTGCTTAACAAATATATTATATGTTATTCGGGAATCTTCACAGGGGATACGGGTTCATATTCCCTGTCTGTGTTTTATATCCCCTGAGCCGTCAGGCAAAGGGGATAAAGGGTACAGACAGGGAATATGAACCCGTATCCCCTGTGAAGCCCGAATAACTTTTATATTCTGCTAGAAGTGCTACATTTGTCTTTTTAAAGACGTTTAAAAATTGTGATTTTGCTACCATGGGGATGCCCCCTGTCAAGCTAACCAATCAAATTGCAGGATATTTCACTTCAGCAGAATATAAACATATATCACCTTTTACCTGTAACCCCTGGATATGTTTTAACACATTGTGTTTATGGAAGCCATATATAGTTAAGTGTTAGCTCCTTATTTGGCCTTGGCTATTCATAAGCCTTGAAGCTCAGTTTCAAAATTTCGTGTTTTTAATATTTCGGACGAATCATCATTACGACACGCTTCAGTGAATATCTGTCTCCATGCCACTTTTGCCAGCTAACAGTATTATAACCGCTGGATATAAACCTTTTCTTGTAAAGTCCATTTAGATTACTATGATGGCAGTCTTTATACCACCAGCCACCAGAAGCTTTCTCTGCACAATCTGTATAACTGTACGAATCGTTGTCCTGGTCTTTCGTTGAAAACTTCATATTGTTGTGAAGCTTCATCCCATCACCTTAACAGATAGAACAAGTAAAATATTAAATGCCCTCACATTAAATGAAAATGTAGAAGGTGCTAAGTTTCAAATTTTTTGTAGGATGAAGTTAGTCATATAATTTGCGAATCAGCATTAAAATTGTTGACGAAATGTACTTCTGCATGCTTTTAGAGCAAAAAAAAAATAAGCAAATAAAGGGATATGGACTAAATGTGTTGGGGAAAATACCTACAGATAAGGCACTATTTAGCAATGAAAAAAATCTTTTGTTTTTGTTTTTCATCTTTAAGCCAAAAAGAGGCTTTCAATCTTTAACAACTCAAATATCTAATAGAAGGTTCAAGACGACAACTTACACCGGTATGAGGTTGATTCACATGATTGATATCAAGCAATGTTACAATGTATATTCATACAATCGTTAACCAATGAATGCTTGATCGGCAACAAACATAGAGATAATGGATATAGTACTCTTATAAACAAACAGACTTGATAAGTACTTAATTTAAATGATGTGTGTGTGTGTGTGTGTATGTGTGTAAAACGTGACTGTGACAATCTATTCTTGTCTTTTATTGACACAGTACTTTGCAAATATTTAATAGTGTAGAGATTGCAAATATTTCAGCAGTAACATTTTATAACGAATTCAAAGAGTTATTTACCTGCATCCCCACTGTATCCTCCAATCGAAAGTCTAAACTTTGAATTCTCGTCTCCAACAGAGAATGTCGTATACTTAGCATATCTTTTAGCTCCATCCCAGTCTTCTAAATCAATGCGTAGTTCGTATCTACCACTAGAAGTTAGAATGTTTAGATTTTTGTTACCTGTGAGAAAAAAAAAATACTATTAAAAATAACAATATGTTTAAGTTGCTGTTAATCTAGTTTCTAATTTCGACAACCTATTTCTCTTTAGTGAAAATCAAACCAAACATTTAAGAGCCCATCAACTGGAACATGTGTAAGAGCAAAAGAGAACAAATAATCAAGATCTAAATAGAAAAGCCAAAGTTAGTTTGTTTTTCCCCTACCCAATTTGACTTAACAACAGGAGTATACATGCTCAACACGGCAGGTGTCTTATACGAAGCAGGAGATGCTTACTCTACTGTTGCACCCGATTTCACTCATGATTTTTTATGTTGTCAGTGTTGTTCATTTTGTATATGTGTGTGTCTTCCTTTTTCCTGTGCCTTGCTCATGTTGTTTGGTTTTTTTTTCTTTCTTTTTTTCAGACTTTCGATTGTTCGTTTTTAGACGGTTCAGTTCTCACTTACTTTAGCAAGGAACAAGTTACCTGAATGAAATACTCCTTTGTTAGCTCACCTGACCTAAAAGGCCATGTGAGCTATTGCCATCACCTGGCGTCCTTCGGCGTCCGTCCGACCGTCCTTCGTCCGTCCGTCCGTCGTAAACTTTTTCAAAAATCTTCTTCTATGAAACCACTGGCCAATTTTAACTAAACTTTGTCTGAATCATAACCAGGGTATCTAGATTCAAAATTGTGTTCGTCTAGTTCGAGGACCAAACAACATGTCTGCCGTTACTAAAAAAAAACAACATAGGGGTAAATTGCTGTTTTTGGCAAATAACTCACAAAACCATTTCAGATATCAAACATCTGAAAGGGTGTAAAAATGATCAGCATGACAAGGTCTATCTGCCCTGCATTCCTGAAGAAAATCTGATAAAACGTTTTGGAGTTATTGCCCTTTTTCCACGAATTTTTTTAAATTTTGATATTTTTCATCTTTTATCAAAAAAAAAACTTTTACAGATAGAGGTCAACTTCATATTGCAAAAATGTTCAGCATATCAAGATCTACCCACCTAGAAATTTTGAAGAAAATCTGAATACGTATAGAGGAGTTATTGCCCTTTATGGTCAAAATTTTTGTAACTTTATACCTTTTGCCTTGTATTTCAATAAAGATTTGAGATAGAAGTTAAGATTTGAAGCAAAAATATTTTGTTTGTCAATGACTAAATTGTATCTTCATGATGGAAGTTGCGGACCTCATTCATATTGGACCCTATGGGAAAACACATTGAAAGATCTTCTCCTCTGAGACTACTTGTTCAATTGAAACCATACTTCGTCACAACTGTCCTTAGTTGGTTCCCTTTAAAAAATGTGTCCTACAAGTCCCAATGAGATCCTAGGTGGCCACCAGCAGGACAATCAGATTATATTGGACCCTATGGGAATACACATTCAAAGATCATCTCCTCTGTTTGACACAGTGGGCGATATTACATCTAGGTTTATTATCACATTAGCAAATGAGACCCTTTATCATTGAGGTCACTGCTAGCTTTAGACCAGGTGAGCTACAGGCTCTTGAGAGCCTCTAGTTTAAAAACAAAATTTAATAAAAGCTTGTGATCGTTTTTTTTTCAATTGTTCGCGTTGTTTTGATATGAAACCATTCTACAAAATATTGGCCCCACCCCGACCCAACAACATCGATACATAGGGAATATTACATGGCAAAATCCGTATCACATGCCGTATCATCCCTCGACCAAAATCATCCCTCGGGATTTTACCATGTATTTTACAGTTTATCATATATTTAAAAAGAAGACTACTTGATCCAAAAAAATACTGTAAAAATTGAAATTGAGAAAATGTATGTATTTTTTTAAGAAGAACATTTCAAAATGGGCAGAATGGACTGGAGGTGGTTGGAATAAAATCTAGCATGTAAAGGAAAAGGGTTTGCTAGATTTTTTTTTCAACTGATCCTCGCAAGAAAAAAAAACCAACCCCAAACAAGCCCCCCCCCCACCCCAAATGAAAAATTTTTACCCCCCAAAATTTTTTTTAACAAATAAGTCGAATTGAAAAAAAACGTTTTTGGAAAAGGGGTATGATACAGGGCTAGCCATGCGATAAAGGGTGTGCGATAAAGGGTAAGCTTTGCGATAAAGGGTATACGATAAGGGGTATGACGTCATAGTGTGAATATTGAATGAAAGTCATGCACTGTAACTAAACATATGATAAAAAGCTGTAATACAAAAAACTAAAAGTCAAAATTATAAATTTTTCAAGCTTTCATATTTGTGACATATACAAATAGAATACGGGATCTCTTAGTTAATTGAAGGCAGAGAAGAGTGCCACAAGTACCATTTAGCTGAAATAACTTAACTTTAATAAAATATTAATATAGACCTTCATAAAACACACTGTTTATTAATTTGAAATGTACTTATAAGTTCCCACTGGATGTATTTATGTATTGATTTTTTTTTAATAAAAGAACCTTTCTCGAGGACAACAATTAATCGAAAATCCCTAATTCGATTATCGTATTATATTTTGAGAGTTGTAAAGTCTTGGCATATTTTCTGTCAAGTTTAAAATGTATCTTAAAAAAATTACAGTGCAGATCTTAACCATTCATGTCCTTCCTTTTTAACCTTTTTTATATACATGTTGATAAAATGTATTGTTAAACTTGTGACACTCTTAAGCTTGGAGATGTAAAGCTCCCTAATACTTTCATTGATTCATTTGATGATGAAGTATTCACAAATCAAAGAAATGAAATCTAACTTGTATAAATAATCAATAAAGGAGAAAAAAAGAAATTTTAAAAATTCATGAAATAACAATTTTTTTTTTCGGGAGCTGGAACCTAGGCAAACAATTTGCAGTTCACAGAACTTTGTGAAATTAAATTTCTTTTTTTTTCTACATTTCGTGTTATATCTTTATAAAATTTGGTAATGTTAGTTACAAAACTCTTCTAAATTCAAGGGTACCATATAAAAGGTTGAAATGCACGATCGCTCGAATTGATAAATTAACTTCAATTTTCGGAATTGTATTATATTGATTATGTTAATATTTACGTGTATTGTTAACTATGCTCTGGTACTATTATCTAAATTTTACTTTTAATGTGTTTTGTTTTATTAGTATTGTTATTAGTAGTAGTGGTAGTCTTATTAGTTAATTTATTTATTTATTTATTTACTTATCTATTATGTTTCGGCCTCAAGCACAACCAATGAGATATCGTTCGTTTTGTTTGACAGAAAGGCGATATTGTGCACTTGGTTTCAAGTATCTTGGTATATCAAGTAACACTTGTTATTGAATTAATCATTTAAAGTTTGATGACTGATGATCACCACACATTATTTCTACTACTCACCAAGCCAATATTCACCATTCACATCTCCAAATCCTCTTTCATATTCATTCCAATTTCTATAAAAATCAACAGATCCGTCCATTCGTCTTTGAATCACCTTTAAAACATTTAAAAGGAAATCACATGTCTATAAGGCATTTTTTTTTCAGATCATATTGAAAGATAGAAGACAGTACAACTCTACAATATTTCATCTTCATTACATAGCAGATGTGGTACTTTATTTAAGATTGTGTCAACAGTTTTAAATATTTCCCTGTATAGTTTAAGGAAGGAACCTATTTCTACGAAGCAACATTTAAAAAGATGTGGATAAAGAACATACGAAGATTTTTTATTGTAAAAACTTTAAAACTTTGAATAAATGTAAATTCAAAGAACCATTTTTGGGAAATCTGGTTAAAACTATTTCTTTGGGGTGCAATATGTAAAAATGATTAAAGAGGCTTGAGAGTTAAGATAATTTTCGAAAAACCTCAGTATTATAAAAGTATAATAACACAGTAACAGGTGACTGTATCGCAGGATCAATTTGCAGCCAAGGCCGTCGTGTACAATTCAGAATCATACAAATAGACCGCCAGTTAAGTTATATTTAATGACTAAAACATTTTACATTACAAGATCACAACGATTTCAGACGGAGTTGTACTAGAGAAATATATTTTGTCGCCAGGTTCTGAGATATATCAGAAAATAAAATTGTATAACTGTAACAGAACATCAAATAAATAATTCAATCCATGAAAAATATATAAATAACAAAATACCGAAGTTACAGCCATTTCGACAACTTATGTCTCTTAAGTGCGGATCAAATCAAAACATTTGGCAATTCATAAACCAAAACATGTGTAAAAAAATGACAGAGAAAAAGTGACAATAGGATATAAATTAAAAAAGCAAAAAATCAGCTGAGGACAGAACTATGGAAGTGGAAGATACTCCTTAGTTTTAAACACATTTTTTTTCCATTTAGATATTTCAAGTTTCCAAATAAATCCGGTAAATCAAAACATATATGGTAATAGAAAGGCAAGCACTCATTACTTCAGTTTTTCCATCACAAAGTGTCCAATAACTTACAGTCCAAGCAACACCATCTACAGATGGTTCACAATAAACCTTCATACTTGTTGTACCATCTGGTTTTATTGTGTAGACTCCACTTCTACGGACAGTTTCGCAGTCTGTGATTCCTTGATACTCTGAACCTGTATAATCTGATCAAAACAATAGTCATATATAATTTTTATCATACATGTATAATCATGAGACTGCAAAACAGTAAACGACATGTACTTAATGACGTAGACATAACAGTCAATACGAAAAGAAACAAAATTTGTGTTGTGACCTTACCCGATTGGTGTCTTGGAGACAAATGAACAGGAAAAATTTCACTTGGCTTTTTGAGCAGTTTGAGATTTTTCAATAAATTCATCTATTCTTGTAATTTGAATTCTTGAAAGGATGGTATTAATACATGATTATTATTGACAGTGTGACTAGTGTCACTCTTGTAGAACAGGTCATGCCTACCCCTTCGAAACACCAGATGTTACGTCCGGGTTTTAATTGCAAGGCAATTAACATGTAGTGAAAGGACCTTCGCATTAATTTTGATAAAGTTTAACACTATGAATATAGAGAGATATGGAATATAGGACATTTTGTTTTTAATACGAACTCTTTGTTCATGGGCCGACTCCGACCTGCCGTTGGGTGTGGGGTTTTCTCACCGTTCATTGAAGATCTTATGGTGGCTTTGAGTTGTTATTACTCCCCTTTGGGTCGTTGTCTCTTTGACACATTCCCCGTTTCCCTTCTTTTTTCTATTTATCACGTCCAGTATCAAGCATACCCATTAGGGCGAGCTTGATGCGTTACGCCGTGATAAAGTTAAGACCGTTTTCAAGTTAGCTAAGACCAGTCATCGAGCAGTCATAAAAAACTACTACATGTAGTTAACTTTAGGACTGTTCTAGAGATCTGACTGCGATGACCTTTTCTGGTCGTAGAGCCCCGACTGCTGTGACCTGTTGTGGTCACAGAGCCCTGACAGCTCTTACCTGTCATAGAGTCCTTATTGTTCTGACCTGTCATAGAGCCCTGACTGCTTTTATTTTATTACATTAAGAGCATTTACAGTTCATGCATTGTTTTACTTTTATCGACTTTAAAAGAAATTTACGTGACTCACTTCTTGATCAATAAAATCTATCTTCTCGGACAGAGCAGTCAGGAATCTATGACAGGTTAGAGCGGTCAGGGCTCCGTGGCTGGTCAGGGCAATCAGGGCTCTATGACAGGTCAGAGCAGTCATTGTTCTATGACTGTTTGCGCGATCAGGGCTCTATGACTGGGTATAGCAATCAGGGCTCTTTGACTGGTCAGGTCAGGATTCTATGACTGCTCCAAGTTAACTAAGGACTGATCTCCTGACTGCTCCCAATGAACTTTGACGAGAAGTTATGTCTGCCCCCTACCGTACGTCACAATCAATGTTTTAGAAAAATGTTTTGTTATGTTTAATCACCTTTACTATTGTCCCTCAAAAAGTTGTATGGTCGTCATCACGAATTGACTGATCGTTACAATGTGCCTGTATCACAAATGACGATGGACATATTTTAATAGATCCCTAGATGTTACTGGATTGACACATACCGAATTTGACATTACAACGGACTTTTCACTCGCAGTGTGACGGGTGTCACATATGAAGCATGTCATGCTTACCCTTCCGAAGCACCTGCTGACAATCCTGTTTTTAGGAGTTCACACTGTTAGTGCTCAATTTTTTATTTTTTTTATTTATTTTATTTTTTATTTTTTTGAGGGGGGGCCTTTATTTTTATGTGCTGTTTGTTTTGTCTTCGTCGTTAACGTTCCCTGTCTGTATGTAATCCTTATATTGCCATACATTCTAGATGTTTGATTTTGGTTCTTGCTTCGGTATTCATTTCGAAATTTAATTATCAAGTCAGCCATAACATATTAAAACATATTAAAGAGTTACTATGTTGAAGACCAACAATTACAACCATTTCTTAGTTTAACCATTTTTGTGTAGAGCCTTTGTCTCCTTTTCATTTGCCCCATATCTTTTCGTTTTTGTTTTTTTTTTTTTTTTTTCGAGATAACCTCTAGACGTCAATGTGTTCTCTTTTTGACATTTTTGACATGCCAAAATCAAATTGAAGAACCTAAGCTAAATAAAGACTTGCAAATTAACTTACTTGATAATCATTGTTATGTTTTCTCTCCAAATGATATATAAGCATTAAAACTTACTTGCTAATTGTTCTGTAATGTTTTCTCTCCATTCCTCCATGCTATCCCATTTTGTATCAATACTGTTACCAAGTGTTTCGAACTGTTTACTTAAATTAGTAACCAGTCCTTGGACTTGTGATCGGAAATCTTGGATAACACTTGAAAAGCTCTTATGGTATTTTCCTATGGATGAATTTATTTTACCAGAAAAGTTGCTTAGCAGGTGATCTTTTAACTCAGTTTGCTTCTCATTTACCATGTTTTGAATCTCAGTCGTAAACGTTTCCTGTACTTCCGTATTTACATTGTTATCGATATATTGCTTTAATTGTTTATTAAGTGCTCCTATATCTATCTTGGCGACCAGTGAAGAATTCTTACGGTCTATCAGTGGCATATCTACTATTGTATCATATTGACTGTCGATAATATTTACACTGACAAGCAAAATAAACTTTAAAAAAGCATGGTTTTTCATTTCTGCAAAGCAATGTTACACGACAATACAAATTCTTTATTTGCTAACAAATTGGTATCGTAAATAAAAGACAGGTTGTTTTCGATTATATAATGAAGTATTTGTTGAAATTCTATCCTGGTAATGTGTTATAACGTAGTTTCTGCGAATAACTCATAACTTTGTATATACCAAAAAGCATTTAGTTAGTTACATATAATTAATTGTTGACGATTGAATACCACAAATAATGCACGAAACATATATGTTTTTGGGGGAGGAGTAACAGTTTGGTTTCCCGGTATTCTGAATAAAATATCTACAAATGAAACAAATAAAAAACAATACTTAAATGCAGCAGTCAGTGACATTTCCCAGAAGATTTATATTTATAATAATTCGTTCTCTTTGCCTCGAATTGTGTCCTGGAAATGATTTTGCTCTTGACGAAGATCAGCTGTATCAAGTGCTATTAGGTGGACTTACTTTAAACATTGACTATGAAAAGTTTCAAGGCTTATGTCATCAACATATCATTCAGTGTATGGTTCATTACAACCGGTCTCTAAAACGTTTTTGTACTGATACATGGAAGTGTCATCTGACCCCTAAATTATGTGAACTTGTATGATTTCTTATATATTTACCAAAACACTTTATGTAAATATTTTTTTGCACGCATCTATATATATACTTGTTATGCTTTATATTATGTGACATTTTGTATTTAATTGCATTTTCTTTATTCAATTACATGTAATCTCTAATGCAAAGAGGAAATAAAGACATGAATGGAAGTATATCAGCTGAACTTTTTGTTCAGTTCATATGCAGAAATAGATTTATAGTCACTTCGGTATTTAGGTATTTGTTACCACTGGGTCGATGCCTCTGTTGGTGGACTGTTAGTCCCTGAGGGTATTCACCAGTCCAGAACCCAGTACTTCGGTGCTGATCTGAAAGCCGATTTTGTTATAAACTTGCTATTTCTAAATTTTTGAAAATTTTGTTGAAAACTAAGGAGTATCTCCCTCGTGCAAAGCTGTGTCCATAGCTGATTTTGTTTTTTTCATTTTGATCATATTGGTTACTTGCTCTCTATCAGTTTTTAAACATCTTTGAGTTGATGGTCTTCCAAATGTTTAGATTTTATCTGTAATGATGAGACATAAGTTGTCGAAATGGCCATATGCAGAAATAAGATTTACAGTAACTTCGGTATTTAGTTATTTGTGATGGAGTTTACAAAACTATAAAATTATTCAAAATTCCTTTTATCCCTTAAAGACAAATATCTATTATTTCTAAGAGACAAATTACTTTTATTTCTCTAAGACCTGAACTGAACATATCTTTGACCTACTGTTATAATCACCTAAGTATCAGATCAAGTTAAAGACGAGCTTCATGTAAGTGATAGATAAAGACTAAGTATGTTTCAGAATAATTAATTGAAATAAAAGGCTTCCTGAGAAAAGGGTTGTTCAAGATGCATTTACTTTCGATGCATTTTAATTGAATTAATTACTCTGTAACATACTTTAACTGACTGAAAGACCTTCAAAATAAGAACATACAAAAAATAAAACAACCTTTTATATTTATTTTAAAAAATCCCGATATCCCGCAATTAAAATAGAATGTTCCAGGTTTGTTTACTTATTTAGGCGACGTATATAATTTGGTTTATATATTTATTTTTATTTTTTTTTTGTTCTAGATACGGAAACGTTTTCTTACATAGTTATTTTTTATCAATAATATGTTTCCTACCGATTAGTTAATGTTACTAGAGTAATCCCTCTATTGCCATATTTAATGTGTATTTTAACAACTTTTTGTAAGTTATGACTTACAGCGATGTGGGTTTAGCATACACGGCTGACCATTTGTTGTTACAGAAAAGATAGATCGGGAAAATGTTTCTGCATGAAACTTGTCTTAACCTTTATCTAATATTTAGGAGAAATATAACAGAAAGTGAATGTAGGTATACGTCATATGAATGAAAATGTTTACCTCTACGTACGTAATGTAACAGTAATGCCAGACTGAAATTTACATTCAGAAATAAAAATAAGAAATTCAACCATATACTTGAAATATATGATGTAAATTATATAAAATGTGTTAGCATTCATTTCAAGTTTTCCTTCAACTTTTTCAACAGTTGTATTTAAAAAAATATTTTCGCTGATTCTATCTTTTACAACATGATTAATCAGTAAATAATTCGGTTGTGTATTGTTTAGATTAATTATGCGGTCAATTGTGTGGGATCGTGTAATTAAATGTAGTTCATTTTATTATTATCGTTTTCTTATTTAAATGCAATTATGGACAGCATAACAGCACAAAAATGTTATCATGCATTGAACCAACTAATGTGATTATTCAGATAGTTTCGAAATCGTTGAACGGTACGGGATAACGCTCTTACCGTTCAACGATTTTCGACACTATCTAAATAATCATGTTAGTTAGTTCAATGCATGATAACTTATAATATAGGGTAATTTTTATGACATAATTCAAATTGTGATTGTTTACAAATGTATATTTAAAGAAAACCCAACCTCGACACAAAATAAATATTTTAGAAAATTTATCCGTATTAAGAAGAAAACAAAGGAAGACAACAGATCTTTCCCTTTAAAAGCTTAGTTGTTTCATCTATTGGATTTGACCTTAACACCGGGTTTGACATGTTCAACACGGTGAGTGAATGAAAGGATATGGAGTAAATGGACATGAGACAAAGTCTCTACAAATACATGGTTAAAAACAAGCAAAGGAACAACGCTTTAATTGTTGTTCTTCATCTTGAAGTCTGGTTATTTATGTTTATTGGGTCCGTGTTGCTCATTTTTTGGATATTTATTGGGTCTGTGTTGTTCATCTTCATCTGTGTGTGTCTTCATTTTTCGTTTCTGTGCCGTTCTCGTGTTGTGTCTCTGTTTCTTCAATTAATGAAGTAAACGTGAAGGGAAGGCAGTATGTCAGCATTTATTATATAGAAAAAGAAGGGAAACGGGGAATGTTATATTTTTTGTCTGTTCTCACAGTGTTTTCCATTTTCAATGTTGAAAAGGTGGTTGTTTTTCCTCAATTACAAGGCTTTGGCATTATATCGGTTGATTTTTTTTCAAACCTAATATAAAAACATCTAGTCTCAAGAGAAAGGTAGTTGTTTTGACCACCTTTATACCGGAATTGAAAACACTGGTTGTCTATGATTAACTGCATTTATAATAAGTACTTCCTAAGAAAAGGGTTTGTTAAGGTCTCTCTGCGCTCCGCGCTTAAGCAATTTGACCACCTCTATAATTCTTACAAATTTAAAAAAAGATGGATAACAGTGAACACCTACAATGGCTGAAAATTATAATTTAATGTCACAATCTTCCATGGAACTACACATGAAGAACACAAATAAGACAAAAGACAAACGTAAACAACGATAGGAACTCGGGACAGTACCGGCACTAGTAAACACCAGCGGTAGGGTTAAACCGATTTATGGGTACCCAAACCTCCCCTTATCTGCCCCGTTTCCCTAAAGTATAATAAACATACGAATAAACCCAAAACAGGTAGACTACTAACTCCATGACCACAATCTTGAAAGGAAAGAAAAAACAATACGTAGTTTTGAAATATGGGTCAAGGGGTGCTAGCCGCTAAACTGTCGGCTAGCTAAAGCAGCCTAGTCTGCTGGTAAAATACTGTCGCACTACGAAAAAAAAAATCAAAATCAAAACTTCCCGAAGGGTTACGTCAAGAATCATCATAAATTTTCAGTAGACATCGGCAGTATCAGTGAGAGGCCAGTGTATGTGCAAAATTTTCAGGTCATTAGGTCTCAAAGCTTATTTAACGGATGCAAGCAGAATATCTTGTCGATATCTCCTATTACGTAAAGAATGTAAGTTACGTCCCAGCTTTCATCAGTTTCTGGCATTTTTTACAACATTTCCGTAAAAACGAGGATTAGAAATGCCCTTAGTTATAAGCTGTTTACGAGTAACGCCATATTTAGATATCACATGTTCATATCTATTATAAAACTTCTTAAGTGTATTCAACAACTTATGAAATCTGTAACCCTGTTGTAAAAGTTTGGCTGTGATAGTAAATTACGTTCATTAAAATCGTCAAGACTAGAAAAACTCATGCAAATCGTTCCAGTTGAGAAATATACACCCCGTAGGATGGAGCTAGAGGGGTGTCGCAGTCAAGAAAAGGGAAATTAGTGATATTGAAATCAAAGTAATCCCGTTTATCATATATTTTTGTTTTTATTTTACCGGAGTCAATAGTGATAGTTTGATCCAGAAAAGGGCAGTATTTGGAATCACTGTTAGCTTTATTTAATATTAGTTGTTGCGGGTAAATAATAGAAAAAAGAAGGGAAACGATTGTGTCAAAGAGACAACGACCCAAAGGGGAGTAATAACAACTCAAAGATGTCTACATAATCTAAAAACTGGGGATTATCAATAGTAAGGATATCGTCAATATACCTGCTGTTATCATTGAAAATAGAAATCAGTTTATCACTGTTTGGTATTGTTCCGTTTTGAAGTTTTTTCATGAAGTCTCGTTCGTGACAGAAAAGAAAAAGATCTGCAATTAGAGGTGTATAATTTGTACCCATGGGAATACCTATGACCTGTTGATAAACAGTATTCCCAAAACGAACTAAAATATTGTCCAGCAAAAGATTGAGTGCATTAATCATATCATCACATGTCCAGGAACAATGATTATTGTAGGTAATATTACAGTAGAATCCTTGCTTTTTGTTAGAACAAATGAACTGCAGACCAGACAATTTAAAAGACCATTTAATAAGTTTAATATTTTAAAATCAAATCATGTGGAAGGGTTGTATAAAGTGTAGAAAAATCATAACTGTCGATAGATGAGACTGGTCTTTGAAATGATTGTAGTTTATCTAAAACTTCAATAGAAATTTTTACACTCTAAAAGTAATTTACACCAGTGTTTTGATAAGTTTTTTCACAGTATTTAATAACCAACTCCTTTATACAAGTAAGTGAACTAGTTAAATGGATGGATAAATTAGTAGTAGAACATTTACTAGATGCAGAAAATAAAACGATGTTTAAAGGGATTTTTGTGAAGCTTCGGAACCAGTACATGGTAGGTAAGATGTTATCTTTAGGTGAACTTTAAGCATTTCTGTATCCTTTTAATGTTGTTCGGTTAACATGTTTTCGTCCCAGTTGGTACATTTGAAAGTGTCTGACTTGTGCAGTTTGTTTTGTTGAACATGGATGCAGTGTTTCTTTCAGACAATAGCAACGTTGTAAGAAGCCTTGTCAACAGGTACAAACACATATTTTTTACCAAGATCCTTGAATTTAGACTTAATTCTATTTACAGACGGCTTAGGGGGTGACTCAACATTGTTATCTTGATAAACATTTTATTCTGTTGGTGATCTTGGTAATAATTTTATCTTTAAACAAATTTAGAGCATGTGTGTCTGCACTATCTCATTTGCACCATTTTTTACAATAATTTGTTACAGCGTCTTTAATTATATCAAAACATGCTTGCCAGTTTATTTTTGAAGGTTGGCGATATTTAGGCCCTTTTTATTCAGATTATTACTCTGATACATACTTTGAATTATTCAAGTGTAGGCCCTTTTAATTCAGTTTATTGCTCTGATACATACTTTAAAAAATCAACTTTAATAAACTGGAACAAATGCTGTCCCTGCATTTGATGTCAACAGCTACTACGATGTTGCACTTTATCACCTCTTAGCGTATTGATCGAAAAGAAATAACATCTTGTTTTTCATGATTTTGCTCAATGGAATTGGAAGTTGAAACAACAATTTGAATTTCTACTCTGTGAAATACCCTTTATATATTTTTTTTCACAACAGATAGTTATTCAAATTTCTGTGGGTATTTATTTAAACATAAAAGTAATTTTGTAGGCGTTTACCGATGTGAAAATCAGACCGACTCACTCACAGATTGAATAAAGTCCAAAATTAAAAGTTTGTGAGTGAAAGATCGCGTTTACAAAT
Organism: Modiolus philippinarum; assembly: GCA_002080025.1. Lineage (NCBI taxonomy): Eukaryota > Metazoa > Mollusca > Bivalvia > Mytilida > Modiolidae > Modiolus > Modiolus philippinarum. The sequence goes on from MJUU01049747.1 coordinate 60,028, forward strand.
CCATAAACTCCTCCAAAAGTACTTTTATGTCTTGTAATTCCAATCTTTTGAACTTCATAATAACAAAGCTGTCACTGAATTTGACGGACGTCATTATTTACTGCACTATTGGTAAAACACTGTCGCACTACGAAAAAAAAATCAAACTCAAAACTTCCCGAAGGGTTAGGTCAAGAATCATCATAAATTTTCAGTTGACATCGGCAGTATCAGTGAGAGGCCAGTGTATGTGCAAAATTTTCAGGTGATTAGGTCTCAAAGCTAATTTAACGGATGCAAGCAGAATATCTTGTCGATATCTCCTATTACGTAAAGAATGTAAGTTACATCCCAGCTTTTCTGGACTTTTCATCACTTTCTGGCATTTTTTACAACATTTCCGTAAAAACGAGGATTAGAAATGCCCTTAGTAATAAGCTGTTTACGAGTAACGCCATATTTAGATATCAAATGTTCATATCTATTATAAAACTTCCTAAATGTATTCAACAACTTATGAAATCTGTAACCCTGTTGTAAAAGTTTGGCTGTGATAGTAAGGTTATGTTCATTAAAATCGTCAAGAGTAGAAAAAACTCATGCAAATCGTTCCAGTTGAGAAATATACACCCCGTAGGATGGAGCTAGAGGGGTGTCGCAGTCAAGAAAAGGGAAATTAGTGATATTGAAATCAAAGTAATCCCGTTTATCATATATTTTAGTTTTTATTTTGCCGGAGTCAGTAATGATAGTTAGATCCAGAAAAGGGCAGTATTTGGAATCATTGTTAGCTTTATTTAATTTTAGTTGTTGCGGGTAAATAATAGAAAAAAGAAGGGAAACGGGGAATGTGTCAAAGAGACAACGACCCAAAGGGGAGTAATAACAACTCAAAGATGTCTACATAATCTAAAAACTGGGGATTAACAATAGTAAGGATATCGTCAATATACCTGCTATTATCATTGAAAATAGAAATAAGTTTATCACTGTTTGGTATTGTTCCGTTTTGAAGTTTTTTCATGAAGTCTCGTTCGTAACAGAAAAGAAAAAGATCTGCAATTAGAGGTGTATAATTTGTACCCATGGGAATACCTATGACCTGTTGATAAACAGTATTCCCAAAACGAACTAAAATATTGTCCAGCAAAAGATTGAGTGCGTTAATCATATCATCACATGTCCAGGAACAATGATTATTGTAGGTAATATTAGAGTAGAATCCTTGCTTTTTGTTAGAGCAAATGAACTGCAGACCAGACAATTTAAAAGGCCATTTAATAAGTTGTCCCAATTTGGATTTAATCAAATCATGTGCAAGGGTAGTATAAAGTGTAGAAAAATCATAATTGTCGATAGATGAGACTGGTCTTTGAAATGATTGTAGTTTATCTAAAACTTCAATAGAAATTTTTACACTCCAAAAGTAATTTACACCAGTGTTTTGATAAGTTTTTTCACAGTATTTAATAACCAACTCCTTTATACAAGTAAGTGAACTAGTTAAATGGATGGATAAATTAGTAGAAGAACACCTACTAGATGCAGAAATAAAACGATGTTTAAAGGGATTTTTGTGAAGCTTCGGAACTAGTACATGGTAGGTAAGATGTTATCTTTAGGTGAACTTTAAGCATTTCTGTATCCTTGTAATGTTGTTCGGTTAACATGTTTTCGTCCCAGTTGGAACGTTTGAAAGTGTCTGACTTGTCCAGTTTGTTTTGTTGAACATCGATGCAGTATTTCTTTCAGACAATAGCAACGTTGTAAGAAGCCTTGTCAACAGGTACAAACACATATTTTTTACCAAGATCCTTGAATTTAGACTTAATTCTATTTACCGACAGCTTAGGGGGTGACTCAACATAGTTATCTTGATAAACATTTTATTCTGTTGGTGATCTTGGTAATAATTTTATCTTTAAACAAATTTAGAGCATGCGTGTCTGCACTATCTCATTTGCACCATTTTTTACAATAATTTGTTACAGCGTCTTTAATTATATCAAAACATGCTTGCCAGTTTATTTTTGAAGGTGGGCGATATTTAGGCCCGTTTTATTCAGATTATTACTCTGATACATACTTTGAATAATTCAAGTGTAGGCCCTTTTAATTCAGTTTATTGCTCTGATACATACTTTAAAAAATTCAAATTTAATAAACTGGAACAAATGCTGTCCCTGCATTTGATGTCAACAGCTACTACGATGTTGCACTTTATCACCTCTTAGCGTATTAATCGTAAAGAAATAACATCTTGTTTTTCATGATTTTGCTCAATGGAATTGGAAGTTGTAACAACAATTTGAATTTCTACTCTGTGAAATACCCTTTATATATATTTTTTCAAAAAAGATAGTTATTCAAATTTCTGTGGGTATTTATTTAAACATAAAAGTAATTTTGTAGGCGTCTACCGATGTGAAAATCAGACCGACTCACTCACAGATTGAATACAGTCCAAAATTAAAAGTTTGTGAGTGAAAGATCGCGTTTACAAATCCATAAACTCCTCCAAAAGTACTTTTATGTCTTATAATTCCAATCTTTTGAACTTAATAATAACAAAGCTGTCACTGAATTTGATGGACGTCATTATTTACTGCACTATTTTGCCCAAGAGTGTATTAATGGACAAGACGTTGACCGGTCAAATTGGAAGTTGCAATGAGTTATTGCAAAACAAAAATTAACTGCAGTTTCGAAATAATTATATTGTTTGATATAACAGAAACTGAAGGGCTTTGTTACTAGTCGTTAAAAACAATATACCGAAGTTAATGTGAATTTAGTGTCTGCATATGCGCATTTTGACATCTTATGTCTCTTCAGTGCAAATCAAATCAAGTGAATCCGATATTGTACGAATGGGGGAGGTGAAGACAATTAATCCCAATAGGTATCCCAATCATCCCCTAAAAACATGTCATTCAAATAAAGAACAAATACTCAAGGTACTGTAAATTTAGTTTTTGCATCTAACTAAATACCGAAGTTACTGTGAATTAATTTTCTGCATATGCGCATTTCGACAAATTATGTCTCTTCAGTGCAGATGAAATCTAAACGTTTGGAAGACCATGTACTAAAAAATGTTAAAAAAACTGATAGAGAACAATTACCCAATATGATCTAAATGTAAAGCCAAAACCAGCTAAGGACAGAGCTTGCATGAGGGTCGACAAATTATGTCTCTTCATTACAGATGAAATTAAATATGATCTTTGAAAGATCATTAAAGAAAAAATTGTAAAAGCTGAAAGAGAACAAATAACCAAAACACATCTAACTGAAGAGCAAGATTAAGCTAAGGACAAGGTTATACAAGAGGGGAATAATCCTTTCGAAGACTCGAAATTAAAAGAAACCATTAATACATCAGCATCAGTACAGCATCATTCATTTGCACATTTACCTGGTCTTGTACTTCTATATTAATAACCCTGGACGCCTGAAAACTGTACGATATCCGTGATGAATCCGACTATATTATGTCTTCTTTCCGTTTTTGAGCGGTTATATTCTGAGATCCTCAGAAAATTGCGTCTACATTTCTGAAATCAATCGTTATTGCCGTGAACGTAGTTTTTGCAGCGATTTTGTGAATGAAGCCAAATTACTACATGTATCTCAAAAATGTATGCTTAAACACAGTTGCAGTTGTCAGTTCAGAAGTGTCCTTCGACATGAGTATAGCAGACCATGCGTTCCCTTACTGGACACCCAATGATACTCCATGTTTTCAGTTGAGTTTACAAAGCCAGTGCATTGGTTTTCTGTGAAGTCTTGTACGTGTTATTTTCAGTTGCAATGTTTGCGATGCAGATTTGTCCTGTTTATGAAAAAAGTTTAAAAATTTTCCCTTTATGTTGATAGAGGGTAAGACAAGTACCAGATAATATGTTTTGCGGCTGTCATGACCATTCAGATTAATTAGTAACACAAAATGACTATCAGAAAACAGTAACACCAAAAGAACAAGCACTGGTAATGTTAACTCTTATAACACAAAATGACTATCAAAAAACAGATACACAAAAAGAACAAGCACTAGCAATGTTAACCCTTACCAATACAGAAAGAATTATCAAGTGTTCTGGAAGGGTTGGCCTGATCTGCTGCACACGTGGCATCCGTAACACATAATTTTTTAGACTAAATTTGTACCTTTTTGTTCTCTTTGCGTCGGAATTCGTTTGCCGATGTATTAATTGATAACAGAAAAAAATGGCCGATGACATATAATATCTTGTATTTCGAACAAATAGACAAAAGATACAGAAGATATCAACATTTGGTATCTAAATATGACGTGACTTAAAAACAACAAAGGGCATTTCTTATCCTTGATTTTACGGAAATGTTGTTAAAAATGCCAGAAACTGGTAAAAAAAATCCAGTAAAATTGGGACGTAACTTACACTCTTTACGTTATAGTACATTCGATGTCAATTTGTTAAATTGGCTTTGGATTCCAGTTACCTGAAGTTTTACACACATACTGGCCTCTCACTGATACTGTCGAGGTCTACTGAAATACATGAAGACTACCAATCCTTCGGAAAGTTTTGCGTTTGATTTTTCTTCCGTAGTGCCATAGTGATTTACCAGCAGACTAGTTTCCTTGAACTAGCCGGCAGTTTTGACCGATCTTTTTAAATTATGTTTTGTCATATTTCTTTGTTTTTCAAGATAATGGTCATAGAGTTAGGGTCTACCTGTATTGTGTTGTATTCGTATCTGTATTATACTATAGGGAAACGGGATAGAGAAAGGGGATGTGTGGGTACCAATAAACTGGTTTAACCCTACCGCTAGGTTATGCTAGCACCGGTACCATGACCGGCTATCCCGAGTTCCTATCGTTATTTGCGTTTATTGTCGCTATTCTGTTATATGTTTTTCTGGTGCAGTTCCCCTGAGGATTGTGGCATGTGATTTTAGTTGTAGGTGTTTTCTGTTATCTTGACTGTATAAAGAGCTACAAAATAATTGAAAACAAGAAAATTTGTCTGTCTTAAAGTTACATTTGTATTAAGCCCAATCTACTTACAATGATACTTAATTTGTTGTAATGATTTTGAAGTGTCTTTTAGTTAAACATAACAAGAACTATACAAACAAAAGAGTAATTTTGATTGGTATGTAATTCAGGTGTCAAATACGAGGGTTGTCCGTAAAGTTCGTGGACAAGGATAAATAAAAAGAAAAGCAGCGTTTTATACATTTATATTTTGCATATTCGTAAGCCTTAAGCTTATATGAATTTGGATATATAAAAGTTGATCAAATTTTGCCTGCAAAATTGACAAATATGTCTTAATAAAAAATCCTGAATAGTCACCCGGAGCAACACGAGTATTACATGTCAAACGTAGCGTCTGTTATGGCACATATTGTCGCCCCTGCACATATTGTCAACGGCGACAATATGTGCAACTGTATCGGCACATATTGTCGCCCTGCTCATATTGTCGCCTCAGTGTCTAATATTTATTTTTTGTAGGTATTTCATAGAATTCAGTGAAAAGTGAAATGAAAATTACATTGCAATCTTTATATTATGTCTAACACCAAGACTGCAAAATCAACATCTAAAGATTTGAAATGACAAATTAATAGAGGTTTTAATGTCTCAAGGCAAAATCAGAAATTCTGGAAAACCTGACGTTTTTCGATAACTCTAGTATCACTCATACATCGGGAAACACCCTCAAATACCAACCTATTCCCGAAATATTTAGAAACGGGCAAGACAAAGTATGTTTTGCATTACAATTCAAGTGATACAGAAATTTTTGGACACAAGAACCAGTTTAAAGAATGGAATGTGTAACACTAACCAACTTTCATATATCTCAAACTGCAGTTGCAGGGTGTTAGTGAACATGCTTTCCGACTATCAGTCAATGAAGTTTGCAAGTGGTTCAAAATTGATAACTTTTCCGTACAAGAAATTATTTAAATGCCCTTAATATTTTTAAGACAAAAAACTGCAAAAATTCCGAATTTGTTGAATTGCGAGTTCATTATAAAATGTTAACCTCAAAGATTAGGACGTCAGACAACGTCAACATTTTACATGTTTGTGCTCCGAGTGTATAACATAAGTTTCTTTTGTTTCGACAGAAGAGAAATTAATAATGCTTTCATTGCAATGATATTTTGCATACTTATGCATTAAATCACATTGTAAATGAAAATATTAGTTTCATATACATTCTCGTTACTTAGCAATTTTTATTTAGATTGTCC
>MJUU01049748.1:0-14215 GCA_002080025.1 Modiolus philippinarum
ACCGATCACGTGGAATATCAATGTGAAGTTGCAATTCCCATGAACAAATAAAAGACAAGTCGCCGTACTCTTTCATAACTCAAGTTACATAACCAGCTGCTGAGACATGGATTTGCTTAATCTTAATCGAAGGGTGAAAATATTGAACAAAAGGGTGTATTTTTTTTAACACAACACGCCTGAAATCGTTTGTTTTTGAGGAAAAAACATCACGTTGGGACATTTTGGCGGTACTAGGCGACGTGTTTTCATCCCTTATTTTTATTTACTTGCTTTATTCTAGGTTTATACGACTATTATGAACTCGAATTTTATCCTGTCGATCATCACACACATTTCTGGTCTCAAATATTAATAAGAAATATAACAAAAGTGCGATTTTTCACGTTCACTCATGCTATAGAAATATCAATCGTCGTTCCCGGTTCCCATACGGTGTTGTTGATAGGGGTGTAAACGTCACCTCTGGTTGGCAATGTAATTTATTTTCTCAGTACACATAACAAAACTTTTAAGGTTTGGTTGCTAAATGACGTTGTTGGTAGGGACCATGAACTTTTTTGACCATGATCCAATTTTGTGTGCCCTTTTATTTTTCATTGTTAAAATTTCCCACTATCTTCAAGAGTTTTTGGGATATAAGCAAAAAACCCGATATTAATAACTCGATTGATTGATTGAATATTGTTTAACGTCTACTCAGCAATATTTCAGCTATATCAAGACGAGAACAAGTTTGTTGATAAATAATCACTTTGGGGTATGGAAATGGCCATGGGACGGGAAATTCTGACTGCCACTGGAAAAGTAGGGTGAAATCGTCAAGGGCGGGGAATTTAGCCTTGTAGCCGATCACCTACGGACCACCCCAAAAAGAGCTTGCTACAAGGGTTCTTTAACGTGCAGGAAGCGTGACATTTCTTCCAACACGTGGACCTGAGTTTACATAACTCGAAAAATTGTTAATTTGTCAAAGGTCTTAAACCAATGGTCCATATGCACTTATCTTGAACCCATTGTACCAAATGTAGACCTCAATGAGATACACGTTTTCTACCATATATTAAATCACCTATCTCTTACCGTTGTGGAGATTTTACTGAAAAAAGACCAAAATTTGCCCTTGATGACCTTTGATCTTGGGCTCAAATTGAAGGTCTCTTCTTCCTGATCAATTTGATATGTAACTTGTCTATACTATCTGTAACGGTTTAAAAATTACATGCAAAAACTCACACTTTTTGAAACGCGTTATCGCCGATAACTTTGGGGAGTCATCAGAGGGGAAATAAAATAATGGAGCCCATCTATCTGTGACGATTTCCGAGTTTATCTGCACTAAAGGTTAAAGGTCTAAAAGTGTTATCGTGGCAAAAACTGATTAAACCTGCCTTGCAGTTGTTATCTTTTAATAGTATATTGTTTTTCACTGTAAATAAATGATGAAAATTATCAATAACATACACATGTATATTTACACCAAATTAGTTGCCACGTTGAATTATATCCTAATGTTCTTCACTTGGTAGACCTAATTGAAGATCTTCCATATGATACTTTCAGCTAGATATGTTGCAACTATACGAATATGGACAGACATACTTCCTAGTTATGCAGTATGCACCGAACGGAGATTTAACAGATTTTATCAACACACTTGGAAGTCTTGGAGAAGCTGATTCACGTCGTTTATTTAAACAACTTCTCTCTGTAGTTGCTTATTTGCACAGTAATAATATTTGCCATCGGGATATAAAATGTGATAATATCCTGTTAGACGAAAACTTTAATCTAAAGCTTGCAGGTATGGTATTTTATCACTTACTTATATATTATCATGTGGAATTTTTTCCATATCACACCCTTTATTAGTCAAAGGTACTTATATCAGAGCTTTATTTAACAGAATTTCGAAACAATTTCCTCCTTTGAAAAAAGAAAAAATACCAATGCCTGGGACGACCGAAGAATTAATTTCTCACATTTGAGACAGGCCAGTATTGTTTGAGATTACATGTATATGAATCTAACACCGGTGAAAAGGCAAGATCAAGGAATCATAGACACCCAAGGTTAAGATTTAAATACTTTTCTGACGAGGCTTTCCAAGTCAGAGAACCATTAAAATCTTACCCGAGAGTGTCTGAGATTTCTAAATCTTGCATTTTAAACGATGTTTGATTTATTTTCTCACATTTGTAACCACAAAATTGGGTTTGTTTACAAACAGACGGCTTTTGACATCTGACGTTCCATCTGACGTCAGAATAGTCCGTGGGCTGGAACACTTTCCGTTTTCCCCCACTTCCGAACCAGACCGATTTTTTTCAGTCCTTCTATGTCCCTTCTTCAAAATAAAGCATGTTAACACGAACATAACTTGCACGCATAGACAGTATAGGGACCTTTTGTAGTACACCGTGAAAAATTCTTGCATTTTCGTTTTAACCTAAGTTTCATCTTTGAAGCTCTATAATTTTTTAACGATACGTAATATGTACTGAAATTTGGTACCAAATTAAAGCGAATTTAATATCCTTTACAATGAATACTTCATGAAATTGACATGTATAACTTCAAAATGTTGATTAGATATCGTTTCATTATATCTTAGCAATTACTAAGTATGCTTGAAGACCATATGGTGACCCCTAGATGTTTTGTTTTTGGTCGTTTTAATCTGGATATGGGATGTTGTCTCCTTGACATTTACCCCATTTCCTTTCTTTTTCATATTTTAAACATTTTAGACCAACCACAGTCTCATAAACTACAAACATATTACCCCTTACCACACATATTCCACATAATTTATTTCATTTTATTCAGCTTGTAAAGCTTAAACATTGTATAAAGGTCCAATTACATATCATTTTCAAACACCAAAATACACAGAGACTGACAAATATCACAAATAAGATCATGTGCGTGGTTTATGGACAGCTATTCAACAATTAAAATTGAATTTCGTAACATTCTAAAATGCTGGAAATTCCCATTTTTCACGAAAATCGCCCAAAATATTCAATTTTACCTATATTTAAGTGTTAAAATTACATGTTAAGATATATCAAATGCATCTTTTGCAAAGAAAGTAAAACATTAGTATGCTATGTTCATATATATGTAAAGACAGACATAATTTGGGGACTTTTGAGTTTAATTTTGTTGGGGTAGGGGCAAGAATTTCGGTATTTAGAGTCACATTGAACACTATTTGTTTTTCTAAGCAGTGTTTTAAGATAACTTATGTATTCATTAAAACAATAAACTGGCATATCTGCAGATAAATCCTCCAGATTTGCCACATGTAACGATTTAAAAGTGAAGTTTGGAAAATCTGAAATGCTAAAAATTCCCATTTTTAATCAATATTGGACCAAATATTTAGTTTAAACTGACAAGTTGGATTTAATCATGATATAATTCATGCAACCTTGCTATATGCAACGCAGATTTTGCGTGTGGTGTTTTTTTATCCCAATATACACAAAAATCGATAATTTCTGTGAAAATTTGTGGGAGTAGGGGTGTGATTTTTTTATTTAAGGTCAAATTAAGCACTCCTTGTTTTTCTAAACAATGTTTTGAAGACAACTAGAGTATCGCTTAGTACAATTGATTTGCATATCTGCAGATATATTCTATAGATTTAATATTTATTGCGATTTAATAGTGAACTATGGACAAATCTGAAATGTAGACAAGTGGCTGTTAAAATACCAAATCATGATGAAATTCATGCAACATTGACATATATAACACACGTTTTCCGTGTTCTGTTTATTTTTATGCGAACATAGGCAAAAAATTGACAATTTCAGGGAAAATTTGTTGGGGTAGGGCTAAGATTTTCGGTATTTATAGTCACATTAAACACTCCATATTTTTCTAAGCAATGTTTTAAGACAACTAATGTATCGCTTAGAACAATAAATTGGCTTATTGTACAGCAACATAATATTTCCCTAAGAAAGCAACAAAATGTAAGCGTGCAATAAATTTCCATATTGCACTTGTGCAAATATGACTTAAATTTCATGACATCATCGACAACCAAAATCCAATTTTTAACAGAAATTTTAGCGTTACTATACAATAAAAGAGTTATTGCATGAATGTTTGGGAATATATCTCTCGTAGAATATATATGCATATTCATTAAACTCCGTCAATTTGCTAGGTGACCATAGATCACGTGGTATATCAATTGTGAAACGCTTTTGACCACATTATCACATTGCTGAATCATTGCTGATAAATTCGTTGAAAAAATAGAATCCCAAGGTACATGGTGTACTTTTCTTTTAATGCATTTGTTTTTTTTTATATTTCGGTTTGAAAAAGTAATTATAAGAATTGAATGCATTATTTTGAAGTTTTATAGAGATTATAAAATTGTTCATTTCCGGGAATTTCTATATTTCTTTTCCAGTAAAAACATAATCATCGTTTCCAAGATTTTTTTAGTATCATGAGTATACTGTATAAATTTATGTGTGATTCAAGTTCACATGGTTCAAACGGTTCATAGAAAACTTCATGTACATATTTTGAAGGAACAAAAGGGACAAACATATATCACCGTTTTTCGTTTTTAAACAATGATAAATGTAAAGCAATTCAGCCTGTAGAATGCAAAACATTGTACAATGTATTCTGCTGAAAGTACTAATTTAATTTCCCGTGGTGAACACAACTAATAAGTGAATCTGGACCAGAGGAACATAGTATACACGATTTTTGAACGTGTGAATATCTCAATTTTCGAGTTAGCAATGCTAAATTTACAATGTTGCATATGATGCACTACATCTTACAATGAATTCTTTCAGTTTCCTGTAGTGAACAGGACTTAAATGTTATATGAACATGGATTGGGTAGATGTGAATTTTTTGTCATGTTGAGGTTTATTTGTCTTTTTAAAATTCCCGGAAATGATGTATATAAGTGGAAAATTTAAAATTCCCGGAAATGAAAATAATTTTTCCCGGAAATGAAAATCTTCGGCATTTTCAACATGAAGCGCTACCGTCATCAAAATGTGCTTCGGTCAACACTTTCATACCAATGACACTTCAAAATAATGTTTTCAATTTTTAAATGCACGTTGTATTGTCCTTTATATGTTTGTACTGTATGTTTTTATCCTTGCATTTCTGAATAAATAAATCATTAATCAATGATATGATTTAAAGTACAGTTGCAGCGTTAGGAGGTTTCTAAACTGATAAAATATGCGGGGTTGTGAAATATGAACACATTCCTATTGAAATAATGTTCAGTGGAACTTATCTTAATGCAACTGCTTATTTTACTGGTAGAACATGCTTTAATGGTGAATGCATATCAAAAATGGTTGTAGGTCCAGAATTTTGGAAATAAAGGCAATGTACNATCAGGACGAAACTGGACGCCATTTTGATTTTCGAGAATCTGAAATTCGTATTGGTCAATAGTCTTCTCCGCATGCGTTCTCCTCACTACGCAAGCGTACTCCTCACTTCCCCCCAAGAACTACCTATATAGCTAGGCTATTCCATAGCCTAGCTAATGATATGATTTAAAGTACAGTTGCAGCGTTAGGAGGTTTCTAAACTGATAAAATATGCGGGGTTGTGAAATATGAACACATTCTTATTGAAATAATGTTCAGTGGAACTTATCTTAATGCGACTGCTTATTTTACTGGTAGAACATGCTTTAATGGTGAATGCATATCAAAAATGGTTGTAGGTCCAGAATTTTGGAAATAAAGGCAATGTACAACAAGAATTAATGGATGCAAACACAAGAAGTCTTCCAGAAGAACTCCCTTATCAGAAATAAAAGGCTTTAGCATGAGTTTTTCACATTTTGAACAACCTTTCTGTAAGCTTCCATCCAATTTTGTGCACTTTGAAATTATCCCATCTTTTTTTATTCCCATGGCGACAACCGCCATTTGAATGTCTTGGGAGACCAGAAAACAATTTTACACTAATGAGCCAAACTTCTTGAAAAATTTCATCCAATTCTGAGCACTTCGATTTTGTCGCCCTTTTTAGCTTACCTGACCCAAAGGGTCAGAGTGACCTATTGCCATCACTTGGCGTCCGTCGTCCGCCCGTCCGTCGCCCGTTAACTTTTCACATTTTCATCTTCTCCTCTAAAACCACTGAGGCAAATTCAACCAAACTTTACAGGAATTATGTACGGAAGGTCCTTCACAAAGATTGCTTATTTCGTTCCGATCCGATAAAAAACATAGCCGCCAGCGCAGAACTTAGGTTTAACATTGGACCCTATGAGAAAAATCACATTTTCATCTTCTGCTCTTTAACGGCTGAAGCAAACTCAACCAAACTTTACAGGAATGATGCACGGAGGTCCTTTACAAAGATATCTCATTTCGTTCCGATCCGATAAAAACATGGCCGCCAGCACGGAACTAAGGTTTAACATTGGACTCTATGGGAAAATCACATTTTCATCTTCTGCTTTGAAACGGCCGCAATTCAGCCAAACTTTACAGGAATGATGTACTAAAGGTCCTGAACAAAGATTTCTCATTTCGTTTCGATCTGACAAAAACATGGCCGCCAGCACGGAACATGGTTTAACATGGGACCCTATGGGAAAATCACATTTTCATCTAATTCAACCAAACTTTACAGGGATCATGTATAGAAGATTCTTTACAAAGATTGCTCAATTCTTTCTCATCCGATAAAATACATGGCCGCCAGCGCAGAACTTAGGTTTAACATTGGACCCTATGGGAAAAACATATTTTGCTCTGAAACGACTGAAGCAAGTTATACCAAACTTTTCAGGAATAATGTATGGATTGTATTTTGCAAAGTTTACTCATTTCGTTTCGATTCGACAAAAAACATGGCCGCCAGCACGAAAAAGGGTTTGACATTGGACCCTATGGGAAAATCACATGTTCACCTCTTCCTCTGAAACCACCAAAGCAAACTCAACCAAACTTTACAGGAATTATGTATGGAAAGTTCTTTACAATGATTGCTTATTTCATTTTGATCTGATAAAAAACATGGTCGCCAGCGCGGAACTTATGTTTAACATAGGACCCTATGGGAAAAATCATATTTTCATCTTCTGCTCTGAAACAGCCTATGCAAATTCAACAAAACTTTACAGGAATGATGTACTATAGGTCCTAAACAAAAATTACTCATTTTGTTTCGATCCGACAAAAAAACATGGCCACCAGCACGGAACATGGTTTAGCATGGGACTCTATAGGAAAGTCGCATTTTCATCTTCTCTTCTGAAACCACTGAGGGAAATTTAACCACACTTTACAGGAATGATGTACGAAAGGTCCTTTACACAGATTGCTCATTTCGTTCAGATCCGATAAAAAACATGGCCGCCGGCATGGACCATAGTTTAACATTGGACCCCATGGGAAAATCACATTTTCATGTTCTGCTCTAAAACGACTGAAGCAAATTCCACCACTCTTTATAGGAATGATGTACTAAAGGTCCTTGCCAAAGATTGTTAATTTTGTTTCAATCCGACAAAAATACATGGCCGCCAGCGAGGAACTTAGGTTTAACAGTGGACCCTATGGAAAAGTCACATTTTTATCTTCTCCTCTGAAATTGCTGAAATTTAACCAAACTTTACAGGAATGATGTATGGAAAGTGCTTAACAAAGATTGCTCATTTAGTTGCAATCAGATAGAAAACATGGTCGCCAGTAGGGAACATAGTTTAACATTGGAACCTATGAGAAAATCACATTTTCATCTTCTCCTCTGAAACCAGTGAAGCAAAAACCCTACTTTACAGGAATGATGTACGGAAGGTACTTTACAAAAATTGCTAATTTCAATTCGATACCACAAAAAAACATAGCCTCCAGTGCGGAACATAGTTTAATATCGTAGCCCGGTAGGTCAAAACCATTTTTCGTTATCTTCTCTGAAACTATTCAAGCAAATTTAACTAAGCTGTATTGGAATGATGTATTGAAGGTCCTTTGCAAAGATTACTTATTTCAATAGCATTGGACAAAAACACTGGTGCCAATGGAGAACATAGCTAAATATTAGACCCCATTTGTAAAAACATCTTTTTGGTCATGCTCTTAATTTTTCTTAGATATGGTGTACTTGTTCATGAGATTATATCTCATGTGTACATTTTAATCAATAACTATTATCTAAATTTATGTAAATTCTAAAACCCAAGGTTGAACTCCAAGTTTTATCCTTAGCTATATTTGATATTACTGATTATTTCGATTTCGTTTGGTTTTATGCATTTTAAACATTTTTTGCAATATTGGATTTCCTATGTTTGGGTTCTAGTGCTGCTGATGAGGAATAAATTTCCGAAATAGCCATACAGCTCATTAAAATTATTGCAGTTGGAGTGAACATATGTGTTGTGGTCTCATGGTCTCATGTTCATTTACTCCATATCCTTTCATAAAATATGGTATAGAAGCGTTTTGTCAGGTGATCGATACAAGCTCAGTCTCTGGGTCTCTAGTTCTGTTTCCCTGGCAATAACCATAATTTTCAAGTATTTGAGACCAGAAACAAATTTTACCCATGTTAGACAACCTAGCTATAAAATTTCATCAAATTCTGAGCACTTGGGATTTTCCAATTTCCATGGCAACGGTCGCCCTTTTGGAGCTTCAAAGATTTTAAGGTTCAATTTAGGCTCTATATCAATCATTCAATGAAGTTTTCAAGAAGCTTGAAAAAAAGGATTTGAGCAGAATTTACTTTGTAAATATACAGTGGTAAGCAAAACATAACATGCTGCAGAAAACACGTTTTCTCAAAATTTAAAGTTTTTGGCCTAGTTTCCATGGCAACCAAATGCTCCACTATCCATTCCAACCAACTTCTTTACTTGTTTTAAAAAAAATTGGCAGGGGTTTCCCTTATTACCTTAGTAATACATACTGCTGTAATCAAAATACAATTATCAACAAAGACTCCTTTTTTCTAAATATTTCAATTTTTTGGTATGTTTTCCATGGTAACAGTTGTGATTTTCAAATTTTCGATGCTGTGGAACCCTTTCTTACATGACTTGTACCTCTAGTATGAAGTTTTATGGAGCTAATGTGAATAGTTTCCCAGAAACACTTCAAAAGCAGTGAAAACTTTCAAAGTATGAAAAAGGAAGGAAATAGGGTAAATGTCAAGGAGACAACATCCCATCTCCAGGTTAAAACTACCCTAAGCAAAGCATCTAGGTGTCACCGTACGGTCTTCAACACAGTTAGGAACCTCACACCATATAGCAAGCCCTAAATGGCCCCAAAAAAGTAAAAAAGTGAATAAGTCAATGGAAACAAACCACATCCAATAACCCGAATATCAAGAAATTAAAATTCTATAAGAAGACGAGGACAAGCCAATGACCAACATATTCCTGATTTGGGACAGGCACAAAAATTGCGATGGGGTTAAACTCGTTTTGTTGGATTCGTTGTGACTAAATATAGTTAAGAGGCTTTAACCTCACTCTCCCCTAAATAACTAGTAAATATTAATATTGTAAGCATTCTTATACAGCCGCAAGTTACACATTCTGAAACAACCGTAATAATACCACAACTTGTTGCAAGAATGTTGCTGCTGTGATGTACAGGGTTTAAATAACATTTGAATTCTATCTAGATTTAGATTACAACAATGTATCAATGTTGTTTACACTTTGATTGACAGGTTGAAATTAAATCACAACGGCTACGTTCCGGTGGTCACGTAGGCACATATCCTGTTACCCCTTTAGGTACGTTGAAGAATGCCCCTGTTGAGGAGTCTATGTGATAAATTAAGTATAAATAGCCGAGATTACTTTAATCGGCGTCAGACTTTTTGAAGGAAGACCATTCCTTCACCGTAGTCATAATTGTCGATCAATTAAACTCTACACGGGATTAGATATTCCAAAGTCAGATGTTGTTGACTTGCCACAGCCTCTCAGACCAGTGAATAGAAGTAACGTGGTGGGGCAAAGACGTCGAAACAGGACAAGGGTTTATAAGCATAAATTAGATCTATAGTCACAGCTACTATAGACATGTATAACCGTAGAAAGGGATATAAAATACCCGGTAAAGGTTTATAAGCATTTGTGATTTTAGATATAATAGGCAGAGGTACAGATAGATATATACACAGCAATACAAGGATAAAAGACATTGAGTTTGAATATAAAAAGACAAAGATCTATAAGCATTGTGCTTATAAACTCTGTCCTTATAAGTTTTGTTATTATCACGTTATATAGTAGTGTTGTATAGGGTAGATCTGATTTGTGTTGGATAAATGTTAATAAAAATTGCGTTTATAAACTATATTGACTATAAACAGGGATCTGAAAGCCAATATAGGGACAGAGAATTTGTATTGTCCATTTGATTTCTATAAATCTTCAGAAAAAAATTCTTAAAATTTCATTTCATAAAATTTTTCCATTTTTTTCTTACAAAATATGTTTATATTATATATACGAACTCTGACAGCAAATTTTATAATTTTTTATCCGTAATTAAAAAAGTTATCCATTGGGTGTCTATGTTAATTTTATTTTTTAAGCTAAAAATATTGGAGGGGTGGGTTCGATTGATGTAACTTACTTCCTCTGTAAACAAAAACAGACAAACATGTGCTTTAATGTAAATACCACTTAACCATGTGACCAAATAATTTACATGTTAGATAGGTGAAATCTAGTCAGACAAGGTTGACACTGGACATAAATTTGAATAACAATGGTTGAACATACATTGTACCATACTGTCTGTATATGTACTTTTGAGCATGGTACATGTTTATACCATTGATACGACTTCTTTTCTTTGCAATTGCAAAACAAAGAAATAAAACAAACTGTAAATATATTGAAATATTTTAAAAAAAATTAGTTTACCTAACAGATAAATATTCAACACTTTTTTGTACAAGTGATATATGTCTAGAGGTTTGTTTTAATTCACCCCGTTTCACGAAGGCTTCAAGTCTCTCTGGATTTTTTCTTTGTTTTGTTATTGTTTTTTTGGTCATTTTTTTTATCTTTTAATTTTTTTTAATGTTATAATTTTACTATTTTTTATATTGTAATGCCGAAAAAGTACTGATAGATTAATTTAAGACATTGCATTTCATAAGAAATAACAACATTGAAGGTTTCCCCATTACTTCTCAGTATTGATAAACATAACTGGATTGACCAGTTTAATTCTAATTGACATGTAAATTATCATGTCACATGGTTTGTTAATGTTTACATCAAACCACATGTTTGTCTGTTTTTGTTTACAGAGGAAGTAAGTTACATCAATCGAACCCACCCCTCCAATATTTTTAGCTTAAAAAAATAAAATTAACATAGACACCCAATGGATAACTTTTTTAATTACGGATAAAAAATTATAAAATTTGCTGTCAGAGTTCGTATATATAATATAAACATATTTTGTAAGAAAAATTGGAAAAATTTTATGAAATGAAATTTTAAGAATTTTTTTCTGGAGATTTATAGAAATCAAATGGACAATACATATTGACAGAAAACATATAGATAGAAACTTGTTTATAGATGAATTTAAAGTAGATAAAATTATTGCTATATTGTTTGTTGCATATATTAGCGTTGATATCGAGTTTGCACGGTTTGTGATTGCGTCTAAAAATGTTTGTTTACCACCAAATTGTATTTATTAATTTAAAGAAAAATTGCTGGATGTTTACCACATTTTTTTTCATTTTCTTGAAATGGTACTCTTCAATGTACATGAGCTTAGTGGTCATGGTAAATTTGGGAGATTAAGAAAGGACTGATCGCACTGAAAAGAATAGAAAAAAATATGATCATGAAAGATGCTCAGAGTTGAATTCGTAATTTATTTCAAGAAAAAAAAAAAAACAAAACGATTCTTAAAGTATTTTTTTAAATTGATTGATTGATTGAATATTGTTTAACGTCTACTCAGCAATATTTCAGCTATATCAAGACGAGAACAAGTTTGTTGATAAATAATCACTTTGGGGTATGGAAATGGCCATGGGACGGGAAATTCTGACTGCCACTGGAAAAGTAGGGTGAAATCGTCAAGGGCGGGGAATTTAGCCTTGTAGCCGATCACCTACGGACCACCCCAAAGAGAGCTTGCTACAAGGGTTCTTTAACGTGCAGGAAGCGTGGCATTTCTTCCAACACATGGACCTGAGTTTACATCCCATCCGAAAGATGGGTTGTGTATTTATTAATCCCGCACAACCACGGAATGGGTCCTATTTCTATATCCCGGGACCCTCGGGGTCAGCCTCCGTTTAGGAGGGTCACACCCCGCAAGCCGGAGATACTGGGTCCTATTTCTATATCCCGGGGTTCCCTCGGGGTCCTCTGTTAGGATGGCTCATACTCCAAGCTCAGAGGATGCTGCGGGCCTATTCTTCAGCCGGGACCGCGCACGGCGGTATTTTTTTTTTTTTTTAAATAAGCTGCCTTGTGCATTTGTATACATTTAAACTCGTCAAAAAACTAAAAAGTAACACATATGAAAAGATCAAATTTGTAACAGTTAAGATATTATAAAATCTAGTTTCATAATTTGATTTTATGTTCCAAAGAACCTCTGAACCCAAAATCAAAAATTGCCCGAGTTTTGTTGCTCACAAATCACATACCTAGTTTGGTGAACTGTTTGCAAAAAATTTTCGTTCACGCGATATTGGTCGGAAGCACCATAAATTGCAAAATGTCGAAGTTCCAAGTTTTGTGCTGAAAAACTTACCTACCGGATTTTTGTTTGCAATTTTGTTAGAATTTAATGGGTCAAAACTTATCAAGGGACATAACTCCAGAATCACTTGGACCTCTTGAAACCGAAATTGAACTTGGCTCGAGTTTAACAAATAACTTACATATCGAGTTTGAAGATAGTTTGTTATTTCTGTAACAAATTATCCCGTTTCACCTGATTTTTGGACTTACAAAGAGAGTTTAAAGGCTAACTGCAATTTCGTCCACATGATAAGATCGAACCCTAAAATTTGAAAAATATTGAGATTCTAACAAACCTTTTCCTGAAATGGACGGACGACTTACAACACAGGGCATCGCATAATTCCTCCACCATCCGTGAGGCGGGTTGCAAAAATATAGGCTATAAATTAAAAGGTAAACTGTACAAATATATAATATAAAATAAGCTGAAAAATTTCAAAGGAGATAAAGGAGAGAGCATGTATATTTTCGCATGCTTTAAAAAATAATATAAAATTGATTTCAAAGTATGGCCTTATCGGGATCTACCTTTTTATGTTTATAAGTAATAACGAAATTGATTGGCTATTATATGTTTAGCTGCCCATATACTGTGAAATAAACGGATGGCACAATTAAGGGAGTTAAAGTAGCCACAACGAAATTTGCCGCGACTTTTCTCCAAATATCTCTTTAAGTGAATGTTAAAGGATGACATGGCATATACCAATGGAAAGCTAATTTTTTGCCGCTTCATGCCATGCATTACCATAATTTTACAACAAAGGGTTAACAAGTTTTCCATTACCCTTCTATGTTATTTTAACAGAAAAATTGAGTCGAAAACAGAGTACACCTGGTTAATACAACACCTGCATTTATTGTTATAATACCCTCGGGTCTATCGATTAAACAAAACACGTGGGTCGGGAGATAATCTCGATTGCGAAACCAATAATTAATTATGTAATTACTTTACAAAGTGTCAACAAAAACTTTTAACCTGTAAACAAATTTATTTTAATAAAAGTAAATGGTAACTAGATATTGGTTCTGCAGATTTTATTCTCAGATTTAATCAAACATTTTTATGTAAATTAGTAAACAAATAAAAATTCTGTTTGTTCATTGGCCACCCGAATAAACAACAAACAAGCACCCTATATGCAAATAAGTAATCCATCGGCAATTCATTTGGTGTCTTTTCATTGGTTTGTTGGTTTGCGTAAATCATTCATCATATACTCCCACATCGAATTTCTTAAAAATTTGAGTGAAATTAACATGAAGGTCTATGGAAAATATTTTTATTTGAACTTTGATTATTTCGGTAAATATACCAAGAGTAGCGGCAAAAAATTAGAAAATGATACATATATGTATTATAAGGGTCTTATTTAAAACAAAATAGCTACAGCGATTTAAGCTGCGGCAAATTTCGTTGTGCGTACTTTA
>MJUU01049748.1:14471-26049 GCA_002080025.1 Modiolus philippinarum
AACTTTACAGGAATGATGTATGGAAGATGTTTTACAAAGATTGCTCATTTCTTTCCGATCCGATAAAAAACATGGCCGCCAGCGCAGAACTTAGGTTTAACATTGAACCCTATGGAAAAAAATTCACATTTTCTTCTTCTCCTCTGAAACCGCTGAAGCAAATTCAACCGAACTTTACAGGAATGATGAACTTGAGGTCCTGAACAAAGATTGCTCATTTTGTTCTGATCTGATAAAAAACATGGCCGCCAGCACAGAAGATAGTTTAACATTGGCCCCATGGGAAAAATCACATTTTCAACTTCTCTGAAACCACTGAAGCAAATTCAACCAAACTTTACAGGAATGATGTATGGAAGATGTTTTACAAAGATTGCTCATTTCTTTCCGATCCGATAAAAAACATGGCCACCAGCACGGAACTTAGGTTTAACAATGGACCCTATGGGAAAATTCACATTTTCTTCCTCTCCTCTGAAACCACTGAAGCAAATGCAACCAAACTTTACAGGAATGATGAACTGAAGGTCCTTTACAAAGATTGCTCATTTCGTTCCAATCCGATAAAAGACATGGCCGCCAGTACTGAACATAGTTTAACATTGGCCCTAAGGGAAATTCACATTTTCATCTTCTCCTTTGAAACCACTGAAGCAAATTCAACCAAACTTTACAGGAATGATGTTTTTCAAGGTCCTTTACAAAGGTTGCTCATTTCATTTCCATCCAATAAAATACATGGCTCCCAGCGCGGAACTAAGGTTTAACATTGGACCCTATGGGAAAATTTACATTTTCTTCTCCTCTGAAACCGCTGAAGCAAATTCAACCAAACTTTACAGGAATGATGAACTGAAGGTCCTTAACAAAGATTGCTCATTTTGTTCTGATCCAATGAAAAACATGGCCGCCAGCACAGAACAAAGTTTAATTTGGCCCTATGGGAAATTCACATAAAAATCATGGCCACCATACAGAACATAGAAAAATCCTGCTGTTCAGCATTTTGTCGGGTGAGCGATACAGGCTCAGTGTCTGAGCCTCTAGTTTTAAATAAGCTGCCTTGTGGATTTGTATACATTTAAACTCGTCAAAAAAACTAAAAAGTAACACATATGAAAAGATCAAATTTGTAACAATTAAGATATTCTAAAATCTAGTTTCTTAATATAATTTTATGTTCCAACGACGCCGTATCGAATAGATACATACACCAATTGAACCTCTGAACCCAAAATCAAAAATTGCCCGAGTTTTGTTGCTCACAAATCACATACCTAGTTTGATGAACTGTTTGCTAAAAATCTTCGTTCACGCGATATTGGTCGGAAGCACCATAAATTGCAAAATGTCAAAGTTCCAAGTTTGTTGCTGAACAACTTACCTACCGGATTTTTGTTTACAATTTTGTTTGAATTTAATGGGTCAAAACCCAAAAGTTGTCAAATTATTAAGGGACATAACTCCAGAATCACTTGGACCTCTTGAAACCGAAATTGAACTTTAACAAATAACTTACATATCAAGTTTGAAGATAGTCTGTTATTTCTGTAACAAATTATCCCGTTTCACCTGATTTTTGGACTTACAAAGAAAGTTTAAAGGCTAACTGCAATTTCGTCCACATGATAAGATTGAACCCTAAAATTTGAAAAATGTTCAAATTCTAAGAAACCTTTTCCTGAAATGGACGGACGACTTACAACACAGGGCATCGCATAATTCCTCCACCCTCCGTGAGGCGAGTTGCAAAAATATAGGCTACAAATTAAAAGGTAAACTGTACAAATATATAATATAAAATAAGCTGAAAAATTTCAAAGGAGGTAAAGGAGAGAGCATGTATAATTTCGCATGCTTTAAAAAATAAAATAAAATTGATTTCAAAGTATGGCCTTATCGGGATCTACCTTTTTATGTTTATAAGTAATAACGAAATTGATTGGCCATTATATGTTTAGCTGCCCATATACTGTGAAATAAACGGATGGCACAATTGAGAGAGTTAGTATTTAGTAAAAAGTATTTGAATTTTGATATTAGAATTATTACAAATTGGTATTGTTTTGGAATTTGTTGACCGTCTCATTTATATGGTGTTCTTGCTTTTGCCTTGTCTCTGGACTTTGATTTACGTAATCTTGTGCTTTGTTCCTTCAGTATTCTACTGCCGTTGTTTTATATATATATAAAAAAATGATCCTACCATAAAAAACCATAATTCATGCAAAATAATAATAATAATAATAAAATGAAAAAAAAAATAAATAAATAAAAAAATGAAAAAAAAAATTTTAAAAAAAAATAAAAAGAAGATCGAGTTTGATTTTATTACGTCAAAAATGTAAGCAGACAACAAAGACAGGTTTATTGGCGATCTCTTTACATATTTAGTCGAGTTTTTTAGTTTTAAACATATTTATTCAGTAATATTGACATTTACAATACAATCACAATACAATTTTTTTTTGAAAACCTGACAGGATATAGTAACAAGCTGAAAAAAACTTATACTGGACCATTTCCTGAGAAAATGACAAATTATTAACAATCGTATAATTGATACATGCTCCATTACAATTAATAGATATGTAAAGTACAAAGTTAATGTAAAGAATGTCAAATTAAGAAATCATATTATTATAACACATGTAACACAACTAGATAATAATGAATGTTGAAGTAATGTTTGTGTGCAAATCGCTTACTTCTAAAAATAAATTTCTGTGTAGTAAGGAATATAAATCTATTATCTTCATCATCTAAAACTTCGGATCCGTAAAGAAGTAAACGAGTATCGACAGGGATATGAACATTGATTGTATGCACTGTTTTTGCTCTAATGGCACGGTATTTGTCACAATAAAGTAAGAAATGGGTCACAGATTCTATTTGACCACAAGTACAGTTGGGGGAATCTACTAAATTTCTTGTAAATAAATGCTGATTTAAAGAACTGCAGTTCATTCGTAATCTATTGTGTAGAATTTGTCCCATACGGGAGCCGACGTAATAAAATACAGGACATTTTTTTATTTTGTTTTTGTATACAACTTTTAAACACATTGGTAGACAGAGAAATACGAATATCTTTGGGTTATTTATTCCATAATTTGATAGATGAGGGTAAGAAATAGTCAGAAAAGAATTTTGTCCGAGAGCGTATTTCCGAAAGATTTTGAGATTGACGCGTATTATGATCGTGACTAGCAGCGATAAAATTTGGTAAAATATTTTGTAGATACACAGGAGTTTCTTTATTTACAATCTTGTGTAGTAGAATAAGTCGATGATTTTCCCTTCTCGCAGATGTTTTTTCCCATCCCGTATCTTCATAAAGTTTTTCTACTAAGTCAATTTTGTACCACCCGTTATGATTCTTGCAGCATCTAATTGTACATTTTCTATTTTGTTTGACAAAGATTGATTTTGACAGTCCCAAATTACATCGCCATACTCTAAAACTGGTCTAATATAAGACATATATATTTTTTCCAATGTATATCTATGTATATCTAATGTATATCTAATTTTCCTAACAAAATTTAATCTGCTATATGCCTTTTTAGCAATGGAATCGATATGTTCGTGCCATTGCTCAGTACTCGATAATATTAACCCTAGGTGTTTATGTTGACGCACTTCTTCTAATATATGTCCGTTCATTTTAAGGTGGGGATGCGCAGGTTTTACTAGTTTCCGAGAAATAACCATACTTTTAGTTTTTTGTGGATTAAATTTAACAAGCCAATTTTCAGACAATTTATGTATTTTCTCAATATCGATGTTTAAGATTTCTGCTGATTCATGAGGATTATCAACTTCTTTATAAATACTGGTGTCGTCCGCAAAGAGTTTAATAGATGCATTGATTTCATTTACAATATCATTGATAAAAATTATAAATAGTAAAGGACCCAGTATAAAACCTTGTGGTACGCCGGCTTTCACTTCTGTCCAATCTGAGCTGTTCCCGTTCAATACTACCCAATGTTTTCTACCTGTTAAATAGTTTTCGAACAAATTTAGTAGGTTGCAAGTAATTCCATACATTTGTAGTTTATAAAGAAGCCCCTTATGCCACACGCGGTCAAAAGCTTTACTAATATCACAGAATATAACCCTTATTTCTTTCCCACTGTCTAAAGCCCTCCCAAATTCGTTAGTAATATAGACAAGTTGATTAATGGCAGAATCACCGCGAGTGAATCCAGGTTGATTGCGTGTTAACACATTATATTGTAAAAGAAAATTATGTAGGTATTTGTAAACACAACGTTCCATACATTTTGAGATTATACTTAGTAAAGAAATAAGTCTATATATTTTTTACATCACCTGAGCTTCCATTTTTAAAAACAAGAGTTACGTTTGCCATTTTCCAACTACTAGGAAATACGACAAGAGACAAAGATAAGTTAAAGAGTCTACATAGAGGGTTTTTAAGTTCTGAATATGCCTCTTTTAATAATCTGGGGTTTATCAAATCTGGTCCTGTAGCTTTGATAGGATTAAGTAATTTCAGAACGTCTTCAACATCATTCTCTGAAATATTGATATTTTGCAACTGATGGTTTGTATACATTTGGTCGGGAAGAACAGCGCGAGAATCGTTTGTGTCACAAAAGAGTTATTGAACTCATTAGCTTTTTTTAATTCGTCAAATAGCATATTATCATCCTTCATTAAAGCGGGAATTGTTGACGACGATGTTTTGAAGCCTGATATGTGCTTACAAATCTTCCACCACAGTTTAGACGACGAGTTTTCAGAAGATAGTTTATTAATTAATTTTTCCTTATATTCGTTACGTACTTTCCTAATATTTGAATTTACATTATTTCTAATTTTACGGAATTTTGTCAAATCAGATTGTTTGTCGGAACGTTTTGCTCTTTTATGAACTCTATTTTTCTGTCTAATGGTTTTACGAATATCACTAGACATCCACTTCGGTTCTTGTTTACGAACAGTTACTATTTTATTTGGAATAGCTGACCCAGCAGCATCTATGATTTCATTTGGGATATTTGTTACCTATTCATCTAAATCATTTGATAGAAATAATGAATCCAAATCATAGGTTGCTAAAGTACGACGGTATGTGGCGAAATCGCCAGAATTATATAACCAAAATTTCCGTTTTGAAATTCTTGCGACTGGTTTTGGCAAATTGAGAAAGCCGACATTGGACAGTGGTATCGGGTCTGATCCAACAATGCTGGACCGACAGCTGAATACGGGATACAATTTACATCATTTGTTAAAATTAAATCGAGTAAAGAGGAAGAATGCTCGGTAAAGTATGTCGGTTCCTCTGTAAGCTGAGATGGACTATATCGGGTAGCAATATTACGAATTTTTGAACGGTTATCAACATTTAATTGGTTATCGTTAAAATCTCCTGTAATAATGATGTAATCAGTGTTGCTGATATTTAGGGCATTGTCAACAGAATTGTCTATTAAATCCCAAATTTCTATCGGACTTTTTGGAGGGACATAAAATGTTCCAGATAAGACGTTTTTTCCATTCATTTTTAACTGAACCCATACTACCTCCAAACCCGCAGGTTCCAAGTCTACCCTTCTTTTAGCATGGAAATAATCCTTCACATATACTATTACCCCACCCCCGGACTTAGCTGGCCCTCTATCATTACGGAACGGTTTTTGATAATTCAGTAATTCAATAGATTCATCTGTTTGATCGTTTTTCAACCAAGTTTCAGTGAATAATAATATGTCAAAATCGTCATACTCGGCTATTATGAAATCTAATTTTGGCGTAAGACTTTGTATGTTTTATTATACTATAGGGAAACGGGATAGAGAAAGGGGAGGTTTGGGTGCCCATAAACCGTTTTAACCCTACCTCTAGCTCTTGCTAGTGCCGGTACCAAGTCCGGCTATCTCGAGTTCCTATCATTGTCCATGTTTGTCTTTTGTCATTTTATTGTTTTTCTCGTGCGGTTCCCTGGTGGATTGTGGCATGTGATTGTGGTTTACGGCCATTGTAGGTGTTTCCTGTTATCTTTCTTATATTAATTTGTATATTAAGATGTAAAAATGAAAGAGACGTGGAGACTGTCTGAAACAAATCTGACATAATGGATGACTGGTCAGAGTTTACGCTTAAACAATCGTCACTCGCTATTCCTGGGCCAGGATTGGTTTCAATTCAAGAAACAATCAGCAAAATTTGTATTACAAATATAATAAATGCAATGTTAGACAATTGAAATGTATTAAATACTTGGAGATTCAAATTGACATTTTCAACAAAATCAACTTCCGAATTAATAAAACACTTATAAACTGAATCTATGTTAACCTTTGTATTGTATTTGAGTTTAATTGAAAATGCAGAATAACCACGAGATTTAGAGCAAGTCTCTTATTTTTTGAAAGTAATATTAAATTGATACAAAAATAATTCTGAAGATAAGCATTTTCTTTTGCCTATAGAAAATAAAGTCGAGTTTTTGGGAATATTTTTTGAAAGAAAAGCATTAGCACATTATTATCTTCTATTTTGCATGTACAATAAATGTAGGAATGATTTTTTAAATTAATCAGTGGCAATAAACGTTTGCTAAGTACAATAAAATATAACATTTCTATCTCGCGTAAACAGAGTTGGTTTTCTTGCTTTCCCGCCTTTATTGCTCACTAGACATATTCTTAAATCAATGAAATCTTTTTGACTATTTTTGACAGATTTTGGATTCGCCAGAAAAATACCGAGTGGAGAATTGTTGGACACTAACTGTGGCTCTTATGTATATACAGCGCCTGAGGTTTTAGATGGGGAGGAATATGATGGGACAATGGCTGATATATGGAGTACAGGTAAGGGTCTCTGTTAAAAACAAAATTCAAAATGTTTTATTTCATTTTCTTGAAATCTTTATTGATTTAGTACGCAAAGATGCACATCAATAGACGCACAAGAGTCGTAAATTTTATCAATATTTCATTTCAAATTGAAATACGAAGCAATACACATTGAAGTTTCACGAATGCAGTGAGTGAAACTATCAGGAGTGCAACGGGCAAATTTCAGTTTTTCATTTCAGCCATTTTGCGCCTAATCGGACATTACCATTCAATTGTTTCCATATTTTTATGATAAAATCAACTATTTTACAGCACAAATTTCCATTTTCAACATCTGTACCAGCGATTTTATACTTCAGACGACCTTCCAGTCCACATTAGATAGCATTGACAATTTTATTCACGTGTCAAAACAAGTTGAAGGGTTTCGGCAGACCTTCTTATTCTTTTTTCAAAAAATTATTGTGTTGTGTGGTGTGTGTGCTGAGGTGTAAAGGTTAGTTATGATTGCCTTTGATGTTTCTCAAAAAGATGTTTTGTAAAAAGTTGCGGCATATTTCCTTAATATGTATTTTATTAATGACATGAATTAGGCATGAACCATTAGATTTTTAGGGGGACGGGTGGTATTTTTTAGAAGAAAATTCTGGCCCCCACTTTTACTGAAAAAAATCTCTGACCAGCACCTTGGTTGAAAAAAATAATCTGGCCTTCACTCTGTTCATTAGAAAAAAAGCAGGTGGCTCATGAAAGTTTCCTAGCATAGTGTATATGGGAAAAACAATCTGGCCAAAAAAAATTTGAGACTCTGGTATCCCCCCTTTTTGCAAATTAAATGTAGCGCTTAATTTAATTTTTTTGTCTTTCAGGGATTTGTTTGTATTGTATGTTGTGTGGAAAACTTCCATATCGTGATGATGATATTGATATTTTAAGGTATTCTATAGCAGAAAAACTAACATTCTTCAGATATGTCTCTAAAGGTAATGTATAAATTTTAGATTATTACTTTTCTTGTGAGAAACTTCTAATAGAACTGCAATTCAACTATTTTGACACATTTCACAAGGAATTTATGGCGTCGAATTAAGTAATGTGTATTGGCATATAACACGCTGAAATGGCATATTAAACGTAAATATGCATTAGGGTGGTGCTAAGTAGTCACGTATAATAATTATTTTTTTATTCAGCAACTCTATGCCCAATTATGAGCTAATGGCTACAAAATTAATGAAGTACACAAAATACAAGAACAAACATAATCAACTAACTTCTGTCCTCAATGCAATTGACTGTTTTAAAAAGGAGCCTAGCAATTGTACTTGTTCTTTTGTAACTGGGTTTAGAATTTTTTTGAGTTTTGAAGTTGAAGTTTCATCAGTTTTAAAATTAGATTTGAAAAGAATTGAGGTCTAATATTTTGTTTTATGTCCATTCTAATATAAAATGTGCTATATCTTCAGTTTTCTTTTCACAAAAGGACGCTGTTCTCTGGGAATGGTCTTATATCTTCCAGATAAATGATCACTTATTCTTAATTTACAAATCAACCTTCTAATTTCAGAGTTAAAACAAAGTAAGTAATTTTCAAAGTTATAGTAGTTTTTAATTGCTTTGAATCGTTGAAGTTTACTATTTTCATCTTAATTGATAATTATTCTTCATATTTTTTGTTAAAGAAATTACAAGTCTTCCTTTTAAATACTTTTTATTGGTTCTAGTACAATATTTGGGACAAACATTTTCACAATTATAACATTGAGTTCTTCTCTAGTATGATTTATATATACATGAGGTATGTTTAGGGGGTTCCAATATCCCATATCCCAGTAAGTCTGGACGAAAATATTCCTTTGAAAATTTAAATTATCCCATTAATTATGGTAGTATCCCGTTTTCCATAGTCAAAATATCCCATATCCCAGTACTTTTTGTGTCAAATATTCCATATCCCATTAACAAAAGTGGCAAATATCCCGTATTCCAATATATCCTAAATAAGCCTCATATATATCATGAATAAATACCATTTGAATCCATAATTTTTAACACATTATAACACTCTTTCAGAAAAGGATCTGTTTTTGTATTAAATATTCTCTCTTCATACAGAAGTTAATGAATTTTTATAAAACATTCTATTGGATATCTACAGTTCTGCTTTTGTGGCTAAATTACTTGCACATTTTTAGCTCACCTGGCTATGCCAGGGTGAGCTTTTGCCATCACTTGGCGTCCGGCGTCCGTCGTCCGTCCGTCCGGCGTAAACTTTTCATTCAAAGATCTTCTCCTCTGAAACCACTGGGCCAATTGGAACCAAATTTGGTCACAATAGTCCTTGGGTGGTCCCCTTTAAAAAAGGTATCCGGCAGGTTCGTACCTCATCCAAGATGGCCGCCAGCGGGGAACATAGTTTTAACATTGGACCCTATGGGTGAACACATTCAAAGATCTTCTTCTCAGAAACTACCAGTCCAATTATAACCAAACTTAGTCACAATGGTCCTTAGATGATCCCTTCCAAAAAAGGTATCCGGCAGGTCCGTACCTAATCCAAGATGGCCGCCAGCGGGGAACATAGTTTTAACATTGGACCCTATGGAAAAGACTTTCAAAGATCTTCTTCTCAGAAACTACCAGTCCAATTTTAACCAAACTTAGTCACAATGGTCCTTAGATGGTCCCTTCCAAAAAAGGTATCTAACAAGTCCGTACCTAATCCAAGATGGCCGCCAGCGGGGAACATAGTTTTAACATTGGACCCTATGGAAAAGACTTTTAAAGATCTTCTTCTCAGAAACTACCCATCCAATTATAACCAAACTTAGTTACAATGGTCCTTAGATGGTCCCTTCCAAAAAAAGATATCCAACAGGTCTGTACCTAATCCAAGATGGCCACCAGCGGGAACATAGTTTTAACATTGGACCCTATGAAAAAAACATTCAAAGACCTTCTCAGAAACTACCAATCAAATTATAACCAAACTTAGTAACAATGGCCCTTAGATGGTCCCTTCTAAAAATGTATCTGGCAGGTCTGTACCTCATCCAAGATGGCCGCCAGTGGGAACATAGTTTTAACATTAGACCCTATGGAATATACATTCAAAGATCTTCTTCTCAGAAATTACTAAGTCCAATAAGAACCAAACTTAGCCACAATGGTCCTTAGGTGGTCCCATCCAAAAAATGTATCTGGTAGGTCCGTATATCTGGAACATAGTTTTTACATTGGCCCTTTTAAAGTGGTCTGTATGTTTTAATTTCAGCACTATGTATCACTTTAATTATAAGGGGAACCCCTGCCCAAATTTTTTTTGAATGATGTTCTGTTATGGGTTGTAATGGATGGTGGATCTTTCGGTTGCCATGGAAGCCAAACAAGAATACTGTAATTTTAGAAGAAAAAAAGTATTCTGCTAAATTTTATGTTTCGTTTTTCCTATTGGAAATGCCTTTTATCTATGTCAGCCATTGTCCAGGTGAGCGATACAGGCTCTTGAGAGCCTCTTGTTTTCTACAAGAGTATATTTACAAAATATAGTATGAACGCCATCAATTATGAGTCTGTCTAATGTAGTGAAAATATTAAGTTTTTTTATAATTCAGTTTCACTACGATCTGAATTGTAATAAGTCTGATAAATATCATTATACCAAACTTCACTATTGAACCCCTATTAAGCTGAGTTCTAGGCAAACAGTTCAGGTAATAAGAGATCGCGTATAACTGGTTTAGCCTGCTTGGATAATGTTTAGCCCGGTCGAGAAAAATGTAACCAAATTTCTTATTTTGAGTAACATTGGATAACGTTTTGTCCCGATTCAGGATAATGTTAAGGTACAGTTTTTGATATTTAAGCATTTACCTGTACCTAAACATTACCCAGCATAATAGGGGTGTTGGACGGACAAACTAATTAAAAAGATGACAAGTTAAGTTAGCTGGCATAATATTCATATTACTTGTATAATTTCTGATTGAATGAATTGCTTTCCATGCTTTCTGAGCTAGTTGTTTTGCAGATGAAATGAAGTTTCCATCTTTAGCTCACCTGGCTATGCCAGGGTGAGCTTTTGCCATCACTTGGCGTCCGTCGTCCGTCCGTCGTCTGTCCGTCCGTCTGTTGTAAACTTTTCATTCAAAGATCTTCTCCTCTGAAACCACTGGGCCAATTGGAACCAAACTTGGTCACAATAGTCCTTGGGTGGTCCCCTTTAAAAAATTTATCCGGCAGGTCCGTACCTAATCCAAGATGGCCTCCAGCGGGGAACATAGTTTTAACATTGGACCCTATAGGAAAGACATTCAAAGATCTTCTCAGAAACTACTAGTCCAATTATAACCAAACTCAGTCACAATGGTTCCTTAGATAGTCCCTTCCAAAAAAGGTATCCGGCAGGTCCGTACCTCATCCAAGATGGCCGCCAGGGGGGAACATAGTTTTAACATTGGACCCTATGGAAAAAACATTCAAAGATCTTCTTCTCAGAAACTACCAGTCCAATTATAACCAAACTTAGTCACAATGGCCCTTACATGGTCCCTTCCAAAAAAGGTATCTGGCAGGTCCATACCTCATCCAACATGGCCGCCAGCGGGAACATAGTTTTAACATTGGACCCTATGGAATATACATTCAAAGATCCTCTTCTCAGAAACTACTAGTCCAATTAGAACCAAACTAAGCCAAAATGGTCCCACAATGGTGCTTAGGTGGTCCCATCCAAAAAA
>MJUU01049748.1:30386-64554 GCA_002080025.1 Modiolus philippinarum
CGCACAGCGCCGACTTGTGAGAATATTTTCGTACACGCTGATGTGCGTTGTATAAGCTAGAGGCACGTTACAAACACGTCGATACACGTTGGTTTGCGTTTTTAAACGTTGGGTGCATGCTCAAAATTTCACGACGTTCGTCAACGTATTATTGATAAGTTATGCACACGTCAGACGAACGCTAGAGGTACTTTATGAATGCAGTGTGTGCGATATGTAGTAATTTCTGGAAAGTTGTTTTAAACGTGTAAAGAACGCAAACCGAGCGTCCTTGTAACTGATCATTTACGTAAAATAATAAAGAACAAGACAAAATTACATTGTGACGTCAGGTATTTTATAACGTTTAGTAATGGTTACGATTGTTGTATAATAAAAATAAACACTTTTGGTTGGTCAAAATGAGATTGCGTGCATTGAAGTTCCATCGTACATCATCATTTACGGAATAAAATATTTTCTCCAATTTTCACGCTTACTGAACGGTGTGAGAAATATGTATCACCAATCATGTCCCTTTTCACGATTCCTAAACATTGGGAGAAATACGTTTCGCCTCTCTAGAGAGATATTAAGAATCTAACACCAGGGGAAGTGCGAGACAGGAGAATCTCAGACACCCAAGGGTAAGATTTCCAGTCTCGGACGAAGCTTGCTGAGTCCGAGATGATTGAAATCTTACCCGAGGGTGTCTGAGATTCTCTTGTCTCGCACTTCCACTGGTGTTTGATTTTATTTCTCACTTTATTCACCCTAAAATATACTAAAATCCACACGAAACTGTCGTCCCCTTTCGTCTGTTTACACAAGGAGTTATGTCCCTTTTTGTAACGTCATAAAATCAGGAATGTACACCCGAGCGCGCCATATTTTAAAAGCCGCTTTTTCTTGTTTTTTCCAATGAAATGTTACTACAAACGATATAACACGTTTATAACACGTAGATTGAATACACTTATGATCACTAATGAGGACAGATGTAGACTACAGACTCTTATATGCAAAACACGATATTTGCCGGTAAACTGCACGTGATTTTTTTGTCTTACACTAGTGTAGGACAAGGAAATCTCACACCGCTAAAAATAGGAACTGCTATGTCTCAAAAGTGAGAAATAATACTTTACATTTAGGATTCAGAAACAAGCTAATAAGCTTTTATAAATCGCATTTTAACATAAGTATTTTTAAGTAATGCAGAAAAGTGAATGTTGTTAATTGTGTAAACAGCCCTTATCATAGGATTTGTAGCAGTTTCTTAGAATAAATATCACCTTGAACATTTTAATTAGTGAAATTTTTTTCTATGCTAACTAGATAATCTATTATTTGTCTGCTTGTTAAACCAAGGGAGGGATAGAAAACCCGTACACAATCCATGTTGTGATTTAAAATTTACAGTTAGGCGTTATACATTTACTTTGACGATAACTACTTTAAAAGTTGAACATGGATTTCAATAAAATGATGTTTTTTTATATACAGTAAATTTCATTTCATTGTAGCAAGTACTTTCTTCAATACACATGCTTGAAGTTTGTAATCAAAACATTTCATCGATTTTTTGTCACTTCCTGTTTACATCAGTAAAATGCACCACGATGTGGATCAAAGGCTTTAAAATTAATTCAAGGAATTTCACAAAATTTATATTTTCGTAAAATTCAACATCTACTATTCTTTTTTGTAATCATCATTAATATATTTATTATACCCCCGCAAACGGTTTGCGGGGGGGGGGGGTATATAGGAATCACCATGTCTGTCCGTCTGTCCGTCCGTCCCCTTTCGTATCCGGAGCAGAACTTTTGTACCGTAGAACCTAGGATTATCAAACTTGGTGTGTTGATGCATCATGGGAAGGCGATGTGTCGCTTACCAAATTTAGGTCACTGTGACCTTGACTTTGACCTTTGACCTTTATGATAGTAAAACCATGTGCATTTCGTGTCCAGAGCAGAACTTTTGTCCGTAACACCTAGGATTATCAAACTTGGTGTGTGGATGCATCATGGGAAGGTGATGTGTCGCGTACCAAAGTTAGGTCACTGTGACCTTGACTCTGACCTTTATGATAGTAAAACCATGTGCATTTCGTTCCCGGAGCAGAACTTTTGTACCGTAGCACCTAGGATTATCAAACTTGGTGTATGGATGCATCATGGGAAGGCAATGTGTCGCGTGCCAAATTTAGGTCACTGTGACCTTGACTTTGACCTTTGACCTTTATGAAAGTAAAACCATGTGCATTTCGTGTCCGGAGCAGAACTTTTCTACCGTAGCACTTAGGATTATCAAACTTGGTGTTTGGATGCATCATTGGTAGGCCATGTGTTGCGTACCAAATTTAGGTCGCTGTGACCTTGACTTTGACCTTTGACCTTTATGATAGTAAAACCATGTGCATTTTGTGTCCGGAGCAGAACTTTTGTACCGTAGCACCTAGGATTATCAAACTTGGTGTGTGGATGCATCATGGGAAGGCGATGTGTTGCGTACCGAATTTAGGTCACTGTGACCTTGACTTTGACTTTAATGATAGTAAACTCTTCGTCATTTTGTGTAGAGAGCTTGGTTATATCAGTTTTGTATCCACTGAATTATATATTATTTAATGCATTTCCCTTTATATGAAGTAGCAGATATAAACTGAGTGGAATAAAACCTGCAACTTCAGTCCTGACAGGCTTTATTTCTGTTAGATTTACTTTCCAATTACCATGTGGCTGAATTTCANCGTGTCCGGAGCAGAACTTTTGTACCGTAGCACCTAGGATTATCAAACTTGGTGTGTGAATGCATCATGGGAAGACGATGTGTCGCGTACCAGATTTAGGTCACTGTGACCTTGACTTTGACCTTTGACCTTTATGATAGTAAAACCATGTCCGGAGCAGAACTTTTGTACCTATCAAACTTGGTGTGTGGATGGATCATGGGAAGACGATGTGTCGCGTACCAAATTTAAGTCATTGTGACCTTGACTTTGACCTTTGACCTTTATGATAGTAAAACCGTGTACGGAGCAGAACTTTTGTACCGTAGCACCTAGGGTTATCAAACTTGGTGTGTGGATGCATCATGGGAAGACGATGTGTCGCAAGTTTAGGTCACTGTGACCTTGACTTTGACCTTTGACCTTAATGATAGTAAATCCTTGCACATTTTGTGCCGAAAGCTTGGTTAAATCTGCTTTGTATCCACCGAATTATATATTATTTAATGTATTACCCTTTAAATGAAGTACCACATATGAAGTGCTTGGAATAAAACCAGTAATTTCAGTCCTGACAGGCTTTATTTATGTTAGATTTACTTTCCAATTACCATGTTGCTGAAGGTCAAATTTCAAAATGCCATGACTTGGTACTCAAATGCAGTTGCTTGGGTATTAGTCTGGCTTTGCCGACAGCTCGTGTTACTTTTCTTGTGAGAAACTTCTAATAGAACTGCAATTCACCTATTTTGACACATTTCACAAGGAATTTATGGCGTCGAATTAAGTAATGTGTATTGGCATATAACACGCTGAAATGGCATATTAAACGAAAATTATGCATTAGGGTGGTGCTAAGTAGTCACGTACAATAATTATTTTTTTATTCAGCAACTCTATGCCCAATTATGAGCTAATGACTACAAAATTAATGAAGTACACAAAATACAAGAACAAACATAATCAACTAATCTCTGTCCTCAATGCAATTGACTGTTTTAAAAAGGAGCCTAGCAATTGTACTTGTTCTTTTGTAACTGGGTTTAGAATTGTTTAGAGTTTTGAAGTTGAAGTTTCATCAGTTTCAAAATTAAAATTTGAAAATAATTGAGGTCTAATAGTTTGCTTTATGTCCATTGTTATATAAAATGTGCCATATCTTCAGTTTTGTCACAAAAGGTCGCTGTTCTCTGGGAATGGTCTTATATCTTCAAGATACATGATCACTTATTCTTAATTTACAAATCAACCTTCTAATTTCAGAGTTAAAACAATATAAGTAATTTTCAAAGTTATAGTAGTTTTTAATTGCTTTGAATAGTTGAAGTTTACAATTTTCATCTTAATTGATAATTTTCATATTTTTTGTTAAAGAAATTTCAAGTCTTCCTTTTAAAAACTTTTTATTGGTTCTAGTACTATATTTAGGACAAGCATTTTTCATAATTATAACAATAAGTTCTTCTCTAGTGTTATTTATAAATACATAAGGCATGTTTAGGGGGTTCCATAACCCATATCCCAGTAAGTCTGGACGAAAATATCCCTTTGAAAATTTAAGATATCCCATTAATTATTGTAGTATCCCGTTTTCCATAGTCAAAATATCCCATATCCAAGTACTTTTTGTGTCAAATATCCCATATCCCATTAACAAAAGTGGCTAATATCCCGTATGCTAATATACCCTAAATAAGATTCATATATATCATGAATAAATACCATTTGAATCCATCATTTTTAACACATTATAACACTCTTTCAGAAAAGGATCTGTTTTTGTATTAAATATTCTCTCTTCATACAGAAGTTAATGAATTTTTATAAAACAATCTATTGGATATCTACAGAGTTCTGCTTTTGTGGCTAAATTACTTGCACATTTTTTTCTACAAGAGTATATTTACAAAATTTAGTATGAACGCCATCAATTATGAGTCTGTCTATGTAGTGAAAATATTCAGTTTTTTATAATTCAGTTTCACGACAACCTGAATTGTAATAAGTCTGATAAATATCATTATACCAAACTTCACTATTGAACCTCTATTAAGCTGAGTTCTCGGCGAACAGTTTAGGTAATAACTGGTTTAGTCCGGTTGGATAATGTTTAGCCCGGTCGAGAAAAATGTAACCAAATTTCTTATTTTGAGTAACATTGGCCCGGTTCAGGATAATGTTTAGGTACAGTTTTTGATATTTGAGCATATACCTGTACCTAAACATTACCCAGCATAATAGGGGTGTTGGACGCACAAAATAATTAAAAAGATGACAAGTTAAGTTAGCTGGCATATAATTCATATTACTTGTATAATTTCTGATTGAATGCATAGCTTTCCGTGCTTTCTGAGCTAGTTGTTTTGCAGATGAAATGAAGTTTCCATTTTTAGATATCCAATTATCTAAAATTTAAATTCATTTACAGACTCAATAGTTTCGTTCTGATATGTAAATATAGCATTTTCTTTTATTCTATTGGAGCTTAGTGTCATTGTTTTAGTTTTTTTTTATATACAATTTACACTAAGCTGCCATTGTCACAGTATTCGGCTAATTTATTAAAATTAAGGCTATTTTGAAGACCTTGTTTAGTTTCAGATTACAGAATTAAGTCATAGAGTAAAAAACTACCAATTCTTTAAGTTTGTAAAATTAAAGGAAAACTAGTGTCCTGGAGAAATATCTCGGGCATATCATTTATAAAATTGTAAAAAGACTAGAACTAAGAGAATCCCCTAAACACTTAAAAGACAAAAAAAAAAAAAACAAAAACATGATTTCAAGCAAAATTGAGTTTTATCAAAATCCGAGACTTAATTTTATACCAACAAAGAGATTAAAAATGTAAATGAATATAAGTTCCATGATGCTATCTTAAACAGTAATGGCAATCTAAAATCCAGTATGGAAGATTTGGCTAAGAAAAAAAAAACAAAAACAAAAAAGTTATGTTTTCTTTGAAATTCCAAACTATGTCATTGGGAAATCTACCAATATCTTTTTCAAATAATCTATTCGATACCCTTGTAACACGAATACTCACATTTAGTTTAGAAGTTTCATACAGGTATATAGATCAATATATAACACAACATAGAGCCAAAAATAGAGTAGAAAAGGCTAATATAATCAAATGAAAATGAAAATAACAATCTTTGGCTGTAAAAAATACTGATTTCTATATAGACAAGGAATACTATCTAGCTTCTGATCATTTCGTATTTCGAAAACTCGTAACTAGGTTTAGAATAAGCGATCATTCTCTAGATTTTGACAAAGGTCATTATTAAAGAACTCTAAGAGAACAGCGTCTGTGCAAAACGTGCATTCAATGAAGATGAAAAACATTTTCTTATGTTTTGTAAGAGAAATAATACTTTAAGACAAACATTTTATAAAATATAAAAGACAATTATCCAGATTTCCATTCTTGACAGACGAGCAGAAAATCAAACAAAGTGCTTGAAGCCGGGGCATGAAGCTGCTTTCAAAGATTTAAGAAGACTTGGTACAAGCCACTCTTGTCGTTTATTTATTATTATTATTTTGCTATAAAAGTGTGCAGTATACTATCCACCCTTGTTTACTATCAAACAGTGTTACAAATAGCACAATTACAACATATAGAAATTCCTGTTAAGTCAGTGCTACTTGAACTGAATACCAGATTAAATGCAAATTACGAAGACCGAATAAAACAGTTCATTCTTAAAAGAAACGTTGTGGATGTTATCCCACATGAGTTCGTACCCTTTCTATATGTAAACTGATCTCCAATAATAGATGACTGCAAGACTAGTATTTTCAATGAATATTAATCATATAAACGTGGACTAAAAGTGTGTAAATGAACAAGCAACAACAAAAGGTTGTTTTAATAAACAATAACGGAAGCTTAGTAAATTGTTCTGTTGATCTTGCAAATAAGGCTAGAAAAACACTGTTTGCTATAAAAACATATACCTCAGAAATTGGTAATGTTCCCGTTAAAATAGGCTGCAAATTATTTCAAACTTTGGTGAAACCAATTCTGACATATAACTCTGAAATTTGTTTTATGGATTCATACCTTAAGCTATATAGAGCTAAGTCTCGAGCCAAAAAAAAAATTATAGGTCCATTGATGTTTTGTCCTTTATAGATAAAACACCAATGGAAAAACTCCATTTGAATTTTATTGAAAATATACTTGGAACCAAAAAGAGCTCCACTAATATTATAGTTCGTGAGGAATTAGATTTATTGCCATTTGAAAGTTTCATAAAGACTCAAACACTAAGATATCTCTCTAGACTTAACAACGATCAACTGAATCCTCTTCTCAAAGAGGCTTATCAGCTGGCAAAAGATTTACACTCTGATGATATTTACTCTTGGTTCACATATGCATCTAGCATTACAGAAGAAATAAATTTTGAATTAAAAGATCTAAGTGAATGTAAAACAGAAAAACAAACCTAAAATTTAAGGTGTCATATAAAAAATTCTGTCACAAATTATTATCATTCATTAATTAATGAAAAAATGTTTCTTCATTGTGCATTTCAAATGATCGGGTCATGACATCAGAAAGCGTTGCAATGCAACCTTTCTAAAAACTTTTTAAATCCAGTTTTTTCCCAAAAAGGAAAAAAATGGTTCCTTTTTAAATCAATAAATGAAACTGAGGTCAGGGGTCTTAGGTTGTTTAACCTGTTAGTATGTTTGAATGTTTGTTATACATGTTCATATTTAATGACAATAAAGAATTTGAATTTGATCATATGCAAAACAGACTTTACTCAGTTTGTAAGTGAGTCGGCTGCGTATGCACATCGACAAACTTGAATTTGATCATATCCAAAACAGACTTTACTCAGTTTGTAAGTGAGTCGGCTGCGTATGCACATCGACAAACTACTTCAAAATTACCCATTGGTCAATTTTACACAATAACAGAGGTAACAACACAATGTAATACTTCCGATATGCGCCATCTTAATTTGGTTTAACAACAAACGAAAATTGCCAATCTTTTAGAAAACAGAGACCTGACTGGTTTCTCTAAACCCAAATTGATTTTGAAACAACATTGTAGAAACATTGTACATGTCAGTGTACATGTATTTGCAGCTAATGCAGTAGACGCGTATTTAATTCACATTTTACAATCATTTCGGAAGGAGATTCAAAATACATTACAAAAATTAACTTAAAAGGACGAGACTGCTCAAATTTGAACTGTAAACGAAAACATAAATTGAAAAGATATAATCTTGAAGTTTATGAATATATCTCCAGCTAACCAAAATGTTGCTTAATAAAAGAGAAATGTTAATATTATTGCCTAGATCTATTGATCTAGATTTCACCTGTATGGGTAGTCGATAATTAGTTTTGTGCGGTTATGCGGATGTAAACTTGTATTCTATTGGCTGATTAACCACCTGCTAAATAACCATGTCCACCCTACACAAGACAATCAATAATCATGATAACGTAGTGTTTCACCTACATGTAGACCAAAGTCATTCAAAAGCCTACATATAAGAACTGTACATAAGGACAAAATTCACAAACATGCAGTAAGCATGGATAAATAAACATATCGTAATTAAAGTTTAACATAGTTTACTTCCACGTAATGTAGAACTAATTTCAGCCTGATATTTACATTAAAAAATTAAAATGTGAAATACATCTTTACTTGGAATAACATGTAAATTATATGAAATATTTTATTTGCATTCATTTTCAAAGGTTTTCGCTCCGTGTATTACGAAAACGCCATGTAAACTAAATGGTTGAACGGCGCGACCTGACGGTCGCTTGCCGTTCTAGATTTCACCTGTATGGGTAGTCGATAATTAGTTATGGTCTCTTGTTTACCTCATTTGTAGAAAACAGATTAATAGGATCTTGAATTAGTTCAAATTAAAGATCTGGATATCTTTCACAAGGTACGAAATTTCGTCTGTTCTCGACTGAGTTGAGCATAGCGAAATGAGAGGGAAAGGCGTAGAATTTCTTACATGAATGAAAGATATCCCAATTAATATTACAATGTAAGTACCTATTTCTTCCGTAAATACGAGGAAAAAGCGCCCGTATAGGTATGCATTTTGAATAATGTTGCGCTATTTGAGTGTACTTCATGGCCCTGTCACACTATCACGCACAGCGCCGACTTGTAAGAATATTTTCGTACACGCTGATGTGCGTTGTATAAGCTAGAGGCACGTTACAAACACGTCGATACACGTTGGTTTGCGTTTTTAAACGTTGGGTGCATGCTCAAAATTTCACGACGTTCGTCAACGTATTATTGATAAGTTATGCACACGTCAGACGAACGCTAGAGGTACTTTATGAATGCAGTGTGTGCGATATGTAGTAATTTCTGGAAAGTTGTTTTAAACGTGTAAAGAACGCAAACCGAGCGTCCTTGTAACTGATCATTTACGTAAAATAATGGTTAAAGAACAAGACAAAATTACATTGTGACGTCAGGTATTTTATAACGTTTAGTAATGGTTACGATTGTTGTATAATAAAAATAAACACTTTTGGTTGGTCAAAATGAGATTGCGTGCATTGAAGTTCCATCGTACATCATCATTTACGGAATAAAATATTTTCTCCAATTTTCACGCTTCCTGAACGGTGTGAGAAATATGTATCCCCAATCATGTCCTTTTTAACGATTCCTAAAAATTGGGAGATATACGTTTCGCCTCTCTAGAGAGATAGGTTGGTTCCCGCCGCAATATTCAGTATGTCTCCGTCATATACAAATATAACTTATGGGCGCGGGTACCAGGCTATCTGGGAGAGATTGTTCTCGGCAAGTGATTGTATGAAATTCAGTTATGACGTTAAGGAGGTTCGCTCCTTATGTTTTGGGATTTCTGTCAGATTTTTGGAATCCTCGGGTTTTACCCATTTAAAAGCGTTATAATTTTTTGCTCATTGACCCCCTCATTTTTTTCCCATAATTTCCTTTTATTCATCTTTATGAGCATTCTGTAAAAATTTCATTGACTTCTATTTATTCTCTTACATTCATTCATGGTCAAATCTTGTTAATGTTAATCCTATGCAAAATCAGAGGAGTTCAGTTTCCAGCCAAATTTTCAATCACTTAAGTCTCAAAAACGAGATCATCAACCTATCAATTTTTTCACTTAAATTACTTCTTTGTTAGTTTTCTAACAAAAAATCATGTTTATTTGAAACCCTAGTTATATTCAAATGGAGAAGCGAACCCCCTTAAATATGTTTGCCGTTTTCCGACTTTAAGAAAAAGGCGACCATGCATGATGACGTCACGCTCAAAGAACACATTTATTTCGGATCATCAGAACAGGGGGTCATGTTTTTGTCCAAAATCTCCTTAAAATCCTTAGGAAAATAAAATTCACAACCGTATCTCGTGAAAAACGACATTTCTACACTCTCGAAGTGTAGTTAAATTTTTAAATATTTATTTTACGACCAGCCATGCGTTTTTATATTTATATTTTTACGGAAGAAAATATAATCTTTGACAGTGACAGTAATACACCTTATAATACTGTCATGCTTGATCTTTTTTTTTGTTTTCTTTCGTTACGTTAAGTTTCACATTTTTTTGTAAACAATATTTATTCAGTAAACAAGCAAGAGATATAATACTTTACATGTAGGATTCAGAAACAAGCTAATAAGCTTTTATAAATCGCATTTTAACATAAGTATTTTTAAGTAAAGCAGAAAAGTGAATGTTGTTAATTGTGTAAACAGCCCTTATCATAGGATTTGTAGCAGTTTCTTAGAATAAATATCACCTTGTGAAATTTTTATCTATGCTAACTAGATAATCTATTATTTGTCTGCTTGTTAAACAAAGGGAGGGATAGAAAACCCGTACACAATCCATGTTGTGATTTAAAATTTACAGTTAGGCGTTATACATTTACTTTGACGATAACTTCTTGAAAAGTTGGACATGAATTTCAATAAAATGATGTTTTTTTTTATATACAGTAAATTTCATTTCATTGTAGCAAGTACTTTCTTCAATACACATGCTTGAAGTTTGTAATCAAAACATTTCATCGATTTTTTGTCACTTCCTGTTTACATCAGTAAAATGCACCACGATGTGGATCAAAGGCTTTAAAATTAATTCAAGGAATTTCACAAAATTGATATTTTCGTAAAATTCAACATCTACTGTTCTTTTTTGTAATCATCATTATATCTCCCCGCCTCAGAGAGGTGGGAGATATATTGTTTTTACTCGTGGGTTCCGTCACAAAAGGATGAGTGGCAATAAGACCCATATTTGGCCCAAAAAATCAAGTTCTTTAAAATAGTGTGATATTTATGGGAAATATTAACTATTACATCTGGCTACAAAGAAAACATATAATAATACGAATTCCTTTCATTTTGACGTTATTGTGACATCACAAGGAGCCGTCTTTTTGAAAGAAAATCAGAAAATCTGCAATTTTGAATGTTCTCAAAGCAAATTTTCTTTATGTGAACATGGGGCACATGCAATCAACAACTTCAAACTTTCAGAAATGATGTATTTCACCATTTTACACATTTTGACTAAACTTTGAAGTTGTTATTCAGATGTGCCCATATTTTTCAAAGCACAAAAATGTGCAAAACACAGCAAATATCTATGAAATTCTGACTATTTCCAAAAATATAGCTTTTGAGTTAACTGATTATCATGAGAATCAAACTGATATGGAAAAAAGCTTTATCATTTTCATAAAGCCCTATATTTGTTCAATGTTTCAGGAACATAAGACATCTGTTTGTATAGTTTTAGTTTCATGGTAAATCTTGGGCCAA
Source organism: Modiolus philippinarum (assembly GCA_002080025.1). Classification (NCBI taxonomy): domain Eukaryota; kingdom Metazoa; phylum Mollusca; class Bivalvia; order Mytilida; family Modiolidae; genus Modiolus; species Modiolus philippinarum. The sequence continues at coordinate 41,938 of MJUU01049748.1, forward strand.
AAATGGGTCTTACTGCCACTCATCCTTTGTGTTCGCTTGTTTGGAAAAACTACTGCACTCACGATGTCCAAATTTTCAGGATATATCAGTTTCCATTTGATCTATGTCCATGTACTTTTATGTGTTAATTAGTCAAACTGTTAATGAGATATTTGCTAATTAAAATTGTTACTAAAAATAGTATTTGTACTGATAACAGCCTTAACAGGTAAAATTTAAAAACCAACAGACGAACAGACGAATGAAATTTGTGTTTTGCACAGCTTAGTTATCTAACAAATACAACAGATTAGTGTCCTAAATAAATCCGATTCATGATAAACCTACTACAATTACAGACATTTGAAATATCGTCATACTCATATACAACGTATTCCCAACCTCCACACATCATATTATAATTTGATTTCCGATTTAATGGGAAAATTATTTATTTCTTATCTTAATTGAAGTTGTCAGTTAATATTTTTATCGCCATTGCTACATACGACACTTTTAATCAGAGATAACACTACTGGATGGTATTTATGAAATTGATACCTTAATTTCATAAAAAATATGTTATATTAAAATGTAAAGACAGTAAAATAAAGCACTTAAAATATGCATCACTTTGACAATGGTAACTCAAACTTTTTCAATTAAAGTAGCCACAACGAAATTTGCCGCGACTTTTCTCCAAATATCTCTTTAAGTAAATGTTAAAGGATGACATGGCATATACCAATGGAAAGCTAATTTTTTGCCGCTTCATGCCATGCATTACCATAATTTTACAACAAAGGGTTAACAAGTTTTCCATTACCCTTCTATGTTATTTTAACAGAAAAATTGAGTCGAAAACAGAGGGAGTACACCTGGTTAATACAACACCTGCATTTATTGTTATAATACCCTCGGGTCTATCGATTAACCAAAACACGTGGGTCGGGAGATAATCTCGATTGCGAAACCAATAATTAATTATGTAATTACTTTACAAAGTGTCAACAAAAACTTTTAACCTGTAAACAAATTTATTTTAATAAAAGTAAATGGTAACTAGATATTGGTTCTGCAAATTTTATTCTCAGATTTAATCAAACATTTTTATGTAAATTAGTAAACAAATAAAAATTCTGTTTGTTCATTGGCCACCCGAATAAACAACAAACAAGCACCCTATATGCAAATAAGTAATCCATCGGCAATTCATTTGGTGTCTTTTCATTGGTTTGTTGGTTTGCGTAAATCATTCATCATATACTCCCACATCGAATTTCTTAAAAATTTGAGTGAAATTAACATGAAGGTCTATGGAAAATATTTTTATTTGAACTTTGATTATTTCGGTAAATATACCAAGAGTAGCGGCAAAAAATTAGAAAATGATACATATATGTATTATAAGGGTCTTATTTAAAACAAAATAGCTACAGCGATTTAAGCTGCGGCAAATTTCGTTGTGCGTACTTTAGGAAAAATAATCTGTGAGGGTAGTCAGGCCGGGTCAATAATTTAGTCCCTGGAACAAATTATGTCAGGACGGGGAGATATAGTATTCGTTTCGAATACATTCCTCTAGTTAATATATTTATTATACCCCCGCAAACGGTTGGGGGGGGGGTATATAGGAATCACCATGTCTGTCCGTCTGTCCGTCCGTCCCCTTTCGTATCCGGAGCAGAACTTTTGTACCGTAGAACCTAGGATTATCAAACTTGGTGTGTGGATGCATCAAGGGAAGGCGAGGTCACTGTGACCTTGACTTTGACCTTTGACCTTTACGATAGTAAATTCGTGTCCGGAGCATCATGGGAAGGCGATGTGTCGCGTACCAAAGTTAGGTCACTGTGACCTTTCCTTTGACCTTTATGAAAGTAAAACCATGTGCATTTCGTGTCCGGAGCAGAACTTTTGTACCGTAGCACCTAGGATTATCAAACTTGGTGTTTGGATGCATCATTGGTAGGCGATGTGTTGCGTACCAAATTTAGGTCACTGTGACCTTGACTTTGACCTTTGACCTTTATGATAGTAAAACCATGTGCATTTCGTGTCCGGAGCAGAACTTTTGTACCGTAGCACCTAGGATTATAAAACTTGGTGTGTGGATGCATCATGGGAAGGCGATGTATGTGTTTCGTACCGAATTTAGGTCACTGTGACCTTGACTTTGACTTTAATGATAGTAAACTCTTCGTCATTTTGTGTAGAGAGCTTGGTTATATCATCTTTGTATCCACTGAATTATATATTATTTAATGCATTCCCCTTTATATGAAGTAGCAGATATAAACTGAGTGGAATAAAACCTGCAACTTCAGTCCTGACAGGCTTTATTTCTGTTAGATTTACTTTCCAATTGTGGCTGAAGGTCAAATTTCAAAATGACATGCCTTGGTACTCAAATGAAGTTGGGTATTAGTCTGGCTTTGCCGACAGCTCTAGTGTTGTATTGATGCTATATCCTTTCATTTTTTATTTAAAGATGGTGCCCAAACATTGACTAAATCCCATGCCAAATATATTTCCAAATAATCACGAGATTTTAATCCTTCTCAATATGCGTCCTTGTGAAACCTTTTTCTTTTTTGTTTTTACATACCAGATTGTCGCCGATTATTACGACAAATTTTAAGTTCTGATCCTAATCTGCGGCCTTCAATTCCCAGCATCTTGAAACATAAATGGATGTGCAAGCCACTGAAAGGAGGGGCCGGGGATTATTCAGTTTCCGCCATGTCAGTAGAATCAGGTAAGGTACAATTTTTATAATATCGGAATATCGATATCCTCTTCACACCAATGTAACATAGACTTAAAAACAAAGCTCATTAAAATTATTGTAGTTGGAGTTAACATATGTGTTATGGTCTCATGTTCATTTACTCCATATCCTTTCGTAAAATATTTAAGTCTATTGATGGCAAAATGTAATAATTTTGGTTCGTGTAACCGTCTACATATACGGATAACACTATAGAATTATCTAAAACAATTTAGAATCGAGGTTAATGCTATAACGTCTAACCAATTTTAAAAATTTTAAAAAGAACTGTTGTTATTTTGTTGACAGTCTGTGAAAATCACGCTGAACTCGATCCATCCGTAGAACATGGCTTCACTTGTAACCAGCAAAGTACAAGTGTCAAATCCACACGTGTAAAAGATATGCTGGAATCAGTTGCCGAAGTTCACAGGTATTTACTAAAAACTGGTGAGAATGTGCAAATCGGACAAAATAATGTTCAAAGGTAAATTATACAACTATACTAAGAAGAAAAGGAAATGGAAAGTCCTAATTTTCTGGCCTTATCAAGAATAATGAGACAAAGAGAAGATCCCAAATAGAAATTATATTAAAAAACGCGTCATAGTCAGATTTATTATTTCAAAAAATGAACTGCGGTCGTTTTGCCAAAAAGTTGCAATTCTACGCACCTTTTCCTTTGCATTTGACTGCTTGGGAGATTCTCCGCAAATATTTTCCTAAGTATTACACTGCTTGGGAGATTCTCCGCAATTCTCCACTTATTTTAACATAGAATTAGACTACTAAAAGATTCTACGCAATTCTCTGCTGACTTTTTCTAATGTACTTTTTAGTATTTAATCTTTTCATGATCTCTTACATGAAGGAATAGCCGACGAAAAAACGAAAAGACGACAAATTAAGGTCGCTTATTGCCGGTTTACAATTTATCGTCTTTACGTATTTGCGCCTTGCAAATTATCGTATTTTCGTCCTGCTAATTTGCGTCTTTTCGCCCCGAAAAGACAAGAGGACGACAAAACGAAAAGATAACACAACTGAGGTCGTTAGTTTGTGAGTGACAATTTTTCGTCTTTTGTCTTTTCGCCCTGCTAATTATCGTCTTTTCGGGGCAAAACTTTGAGACGAAAAGACGAGATTGCACAGACAAGCCACAATACCGTGCAGACAAACTGACATTTTTTCTTTCTTCCTTTGGACATTCTTCTCATGTTACATTTGAGATTTCCAGAGTCAGATATGTAGCTCTAAATGTTTTGTGAAAATTTTGTAGTTTATAGTACGGAAGCCGACGGGGCCATTTACATTGCACTTTAAATACAAGTACAAAGCCCAGTAAAAATAAAGTGTTATAATGATTGTAAATTGATTACAATCAAATAACTCACTAAAGTAGCCACAACGAAATTTGCCGCGACTTTTCTCCAAATATCTTAGAAAGTAGATGTTAAAGGATGACATGGTATACACCAATGGAAAGCTAATTTTTTGCCGCTGCATGCCATGCATTACCATAATTTTACAACAAAGAGTTAAAAAGTTTTCCATTACCCTTCTATGTTATTTTAACAGAAAATTTCAGTCGAAAACAGAGGGAGTACACCTGGTTAATTCAACACCTGTATTTATTGTTATAATGCCCTGGGGTCTATCGATTAACCAAAACACGTGGGTCGGGAGTTAATCTCGATTGCGAAACAAAAAATTAATTATGTAATTACTTTACAAAATGTCAACAAAAACTTTTAACCTGTAAACAAATTTATTTTAATAAAAGTAAATGGTAACTGGATATTGGTTCTGCAAATTTTATTCTCAGATTTATCCAAACATTTTTATGTAAATTAGTAAACAAATCAGAATTCTGTTTGTTCATTGGCCACCCGAATAAACAACAAACAAGCACCCTATATGCAAATAAGTTATCTATCGACAATCCATTTGATGGCTTTTCATTGGTTTGTTGGTTTGCGTAAATCGTACATCACATACTCCCACATCGAATTTCTTAAGAATTTGAGTGAAATTAACATGAAGGTCTACGGAAAATATTTTTATTTGAACTTTGATTATTTCGGTAAATATACCAAGAGTAGCGGCAAAAAATTAGAAAATGATACATATATGTATTATAAGGGTCTTATTTAAAACAAAATAGCTACAGCGATTTAAGCTGCGGCAAATTTCGTTGTGCGTACTTTAATATGTTGTTGTTTTTTTTTCGAAATGGAAGATCTTATATTCACCTAATATTTCAAATACAAGATGAATATGAACTTGTAAGATTTTTTAGTAACAACCTTTGACAGTTTAATACCCCTTTTTCGATAAAAATTCGCTTCTAAGGATTCTTGTTGATTTCTTGTAAACGTGATTCATTATTATCTTTTTTTTTCGATTCGATTCAGTATTTTTATTGCCATTAATAGCATGCAAACAATAAAGTACATAATACAAAAGTAAATCAAGTAAACAACTTAAGAGTCCCCTGTCCTCGGTTCGTTTGACTGTTTTAAAAAGAAAGTTTTTTTGCCATAGTTTGTTCACCTAATTAGGAGTGTTTGGATTGGGGATATAATTGACGTACACAAATTTTCATTTTCATTATTTGAAAATCAAAATAGTATTTTCTTTGGGCGTGATTTACATCGCAATATCATAATAAATGGGTTTCACCCTCTTATTTTTTTATTTATATTTCTTACAAAGTCTTTCTTTTCTTGGAATTTTTACATACCCCCTTTTTAATGAATAAATTGTGGTCACTTAATATGTAGTTTGTAATTAGTTTTCAGTATTCAAAATTTTGACAAGGTAAATAACTCTTCAGAGATTTTACATGATTGCATTAAAGTTTAATATAACTTGCGTTTACTATTGTTATCAATGTTGCTAATTTCCTCTTCAATAAATTATCATATAGATATTTAATTTTTGACTTTTGTATCGATAAGCTTTTGTTATATTCTCCAAGGAGTATGCCTTAAATGTATCAAGATCCGTATTTAATTCCTCCAAAATATCTTTAATATAAGTAAACCATGAATAAACTCCAACATCTTTGAATTTTTTTGTAAGTAAAAAGATTCTTTTTAACAAAGAATTAATCACCTCAGAATTTAGTCTGATAAAATACAAAGTAGTATAAAATTTGATATAGAGTTCAAGGGGGAACTCTTCCAAAGTCCAAAGTCTACTCTTACTCCAAATTTAGATGAGCTTTTTCGAACTTCAAGTAAATATTTGCAGTATTGCAAATGCAACTTTTCCATAGGGGTTTAATCTATATAATGAAATATTTCTTAGTGTTTTCCTGAGATTTCTTATCTCTTTTTAGCTCACCTGGCCAAAGGAATTGTGAGCTTTTGTCATCACTCGGCGTCCTTCGTCCGCCCAGCCGTCCGTCTGTCGTCTGTCCGTCCGTTAACTTTTATTCAAAGATCTCTTCTGAAACTGCTGGGCCAATACTAACCAAATTTGGCCTGAATCATCACAAGGGTATGGTCTTTCAAGTTTGTGATTTTTATGTCCGTAGACCAAACAACATGGCCGCTGTTACTAAAAATAGAACATAGGGGTAAATTGGCGTTTTTTGCAAATTACTCGAAAACCGTTACAGATATAAAAAATCTGACTAGGTGTAAAAATGATCAGCATGATGAGATTGAAGAATATCCGATAATCCATCTTGGAGTTATTGCCCCTTTTCCGTAAAATTTCGTTTTTTTTATGTTACTTTTAGTCTTATATATTGAAAATGGTAGAAGATAGAAGTAAAGTTTAAATTACAAAAATGGTCAACATAGTAAGATCCACATTTCCTGCAATTTTGAAGAAAATCTGACGACCCACATAGGTGTTAAGGCCCCTTTTTCTTTGAATTTTCACGATTTTTTAACATTTTTACTTTTATTTCAAAAACTGTTTGAGATGGAGGTTAAATGTAAATTACAAAAGTGTTGAGCTTTTCCAGGACTACAATTTCTACATATGTCCAGCAGATTATCATCTCATCCAAGATGGCCGCCACTAGGGAACATAGTTTAACATAGGAAATGTATGGAAAATACATTCAAAGATCTTCTCCTCTGAAACCACTGAACCAATGTGGACCAAATTTTGTCACAATAGTCCTCAGGTGGTCCCCTTTAAAGTTTGTGATTTTTGTGGTTGTACCTTATCCAAGATAGCCGCCAGCGGGGAACATAGTTTAACATTGGGACCCTATGGGAAATACATTCAAAGATATTTTCTCCTGAAACCACTATAAGCCAATAGGAACCAAACTTGTCGTTGTCTCTTTGACACATTCCCCGTCTCCCTTCTTTTTTCTATTGGATACAATTGTCATTGGCTGGTCCCCTTTAAAGTTTGTGATTTTTATGTTCGTACCTCATCCAAGATGGTCGTCAGCACAAGACATAGTTTAACATAGGACCCTATTGGAAATGTATTCAAAGATCTGCTTCTCTGAAACTACTGAGCCAATTGGAACCAAACTTGATCACAATAGTCTTTAGGTGGTCCCCTTGAAAGTTTGTGATTTTTATGTTCATACCTCATTGAAGGTGGCTGCCAGAAGAGAACACATAGTTTAACATAGGGACCCTATGGGAAATGCATCCAAATATTTTCTCCTCTGAAACTACCAAGCCAAATTCAACCAAACTTGGTCACAATAGTCCTTGGCTTGTCCCCTTCAAAGTTTGTGATTTTGACGTTCGTACCTCATCCAAAATGGCCGCCAGAAATGTCTTCTCCTCTGAACCTACTGAGCCAATTGGAACCAAGTTTGATTATGAATGGGTGGTCTCTTCGTGACAATGAATAAAACCAGTCACCAGGTGAGCGATACAGGCTCATGTGAGCCTCTAGTTTTCTCTATAATATGTAATATAGGTATCCAAAAAGTCACAACTAAATTATACAAAGCAAAAGCTTTTGCCAATGAATCAGAGGGATTATTTGATTATTCTTAAATGAATAATGAAAATATAGATTTGATTTATTCTAGTTTTTTTGTCTAGTAATCAATTTATATTTTGTAACCATGGTAGTATTTTTGATATGAGAAATTTTCAATATCAACAGCAGATCTTTGATTTTTTTTCTACTGCTACTGCTGATGTGATTTTTTTTTCTTCTTTTTTCCAAATTTTACAGTAATTATAACACCATTGTTGACATGAAATTTGTTTTTTCCTACAGTACCGGTGGAAGCACTATTGATATGACAAAGGTACCTCAAATCAGGAAAAATAAGTCAGCTGCGCTTACAGGTGTAACAGGTCCGATGGGTAGACGATTGAGTCAACAACTTATTGCAGGGAATAGTGGTAAAGTTACTTTTATATATGAATATGGCACGGGGGTAATAACGAAATTACCGAACAGAGTTGTCAAAAGCCGAGGTTCATGAGACAAAAGAAAAATCAGATGGAAACCACCATTAAAATTGACCACTTCAATGGTCCTGACTTGGTACAGGCATTTCAAAAGAAATGGTGGGTTAAACCGGTTTTATATTATGCCAAATCTCTCTTTCTATTGCGATAGTATCCGGTAGCATATCAACACCAATTGCTATTGAAAGGTAGAAGACAGCTTAAAGAAATGATCAGAATCTTGAATCCGAGTTCGGACCAAAACTTCAATTTTTCAACAAGGGACTGATATCTAATAAAGAACTTTTTAATGATCGCATGAGGCGGAATTTTTCGAAGGATTGCTTCACAAGACGGTCACGGAAATAACTATGTCTAATGAGAAAGTCTATATTATTAGTGTTAACTCTCGCATAACGAATCAACTGTGAAAGATATTCTCCATAAGCAGGAGAAGCTGGAATATTACTGTCCACGTTAGGGAAATTGATAATTTTGAAATTAAAAGCGTCCCTTGTGTCGTAAATTTTGCTGAGATAACCATTTTCGCCAAATTCGAGATGTAAGTCTAAAAAGATGTAGATCTAGAAGGTTACTGTCGTTTCCTTTATCTCTAGTTTTGGCGGATATATAAATGGGATCCATTCCTCAAAAGATGCGTTATTGATGGTAAGAACATCATCAATATATCCGTAAGTGAGATTGAAGGATCTTGCATCTTTTGTTTTACGATTTTTACGGGTCTCTGAAGAAATTCATTATTGTAAGAATATAAAAACAAGTGTGTGAATAGATGTGCACAATTAGTGCCCCTTCGTATGCCAACTTGCTGTTGATATATATCACCCCCAAAGGTGGCAAAATATATTATCAATTAGAAAAGCCAGCAAACTGTTTTTCATCGAAGCATACTTTTCCTTTTTAATTGGTTTTTGAAGAAGAAATGTGGATTTATAACCTCATACAACCATTTTTTTTAATCGACAAATGCTTTTTGAATGATACATTTGATTCGTGATTTTAGTTTATCACAGGGAAGCGTGGTATACAGTGTGAAAAAATCAAATGTTTTCAGAGGAAATGAACGGGATATAAGATTTTCCAATACATCCTTCGAATTTTTAAGTATCCACATGTAATTTATGTCACCTCCACTGTGGTCACCTCGAGTATGAATAGTTCCACAGTATGCTTGATGACTGTCTTTGACTTTATTTGATGACTCTAGCACATAAAACTATAGAAAAAAAAATCACTCTAAATATTTTTTACTGGTTGGTAAATATTGTAAAGGTCAACCAAGTAGCAAAACTTTCACTAAATCGAAATCACAAATTATAACCCTCTATTATATTTTGTTTTAGAATCACCACCTTTAAATGACTATACAGTATTTACAAATCTAACGGAAGAGGTTACAATTGTTAAGAGTATATTTTTTTTATAACGACCGCAGATCAGTTTTATAATGTAAGCTTAGGGTGTAAACTTTGACTTCGGTTCAGTAAAACTTTTGCCACAAGATTGACCTTGGCAATAACAGGGAGGCTATATTTATTTTCTTATTGCTGGTCATTGCAAACCGCTTCATCTCAACTGACATGTATTTACGAAAAGAAAAGACTTGATCATTCATACACAGGTGAATAATAATTCCGAGTAGGTTTTAAATTAAATTTTGCAGTATTCATGTCAAATCTACGAAAGCGTATTAGGGTCAAATTTTGTGATGAGAAGAAAAAAAAATCGTTGCCACAGTTTACTAAATCGTTCCCACAGTTTACTAAATCGTTCTCACAGTTTATCAAATCGTGGCCACGATGTACTTAATTGTTACCACAGTTTTCTTCATCACCCAAGATGGCCACCACCGTGGAACTTTGTTTTACATTGGATCCTATTGGAAATGGATGCAAAGATCTTTTCTGAAACCTTTTAAACAATTTAATTAAATTTGAATATTATAGTCCTTTGGTGGTCCCCTTCAAAGTTTGTGACGAGTACCACTATATTTTGTCTTGTTCTTTTTATACACCCGCCTTAAAAGATGGGGGTATATAGGAATCCTCTTGTCCGTCCGTCCGTCCGTCTTTCTGTCCGTCCGTCACACTTTTGTTTCCGGATGATACTTTGAAGAAAAGTTTTAATATTTTGGGATTATGTTTTTATTCATAAAATACAGGTCAAGTTCGATTTTGACCGTGATCGGATTTTGCGTTCCAGAGTTATTGCCCTTTACTTAGGCAAAATCTGTAAATTTTATGGTTTCCGGATTATAACTTGAGTTTGCTTGGAAGGAAAGTTTTAATATTTTGGGATTATGTTTCTATTGATAAAATACAGGTTAAATTTGATTTTGACTGTGATCAGATTTTGCGCTTCAGCGTTATTGCCAATGATTTAGGCAAAATCTGTGAATTTTATGGTTTCCGGATGATAACTTGAGTTTGCTTTAAAGAAAAGTTTTAATATTTTGGGATTATGTTTTTATTGATAAAATACAGGTCAAGTTCGATTTTGACCGTGATCGGATTTTCCGCTCCAGAGTATTTGCCCTTGATTTAGGCAAAATCTGTAAATTTTACGGTTTCCGGATAATAACTTGAGTTTGCATTGAAGGAAAGTTTTAATATTTTGGGATTGTGTTTCTATTAATAAAATACATGTCAAGTTTAATTTTGACCGTGATCGGATTTTGTGTTCCAGAGTTATTGCCCTTGATTTAAGCAAAATCTGTAAATTTTATGGTTTCCAGATGATTACTTGAGTTTGCTTTGAAGGAAAGTTTTGATATTTTGGGATTATGTTTCTATTCATAAAATACATGTTAAGTTCGATTTTGACTGTGAGCGGATTTCGCATTCCAGATTTATTGCCCTTGATTTAGGCAAAATCTGTAAATTTTATTGTTTCCGGATGATAACTTGAGTTTGCTTTGAAGGAAAGTTAAGATATTTTGGGATTATGTTTCTATTCATTAAATACAGGTAAAGTTCGATTTTTATCATGATCGGATTTTGCGTTCCAGAGTTATTGCCCTTGAGTTAGGCAAAATCTGTAAATTTTATTGTTTCCGGATGATAACTTGAGTTTGCTTTGAAGGAAAGTTAAGATATTTTGGGATTATGTTTCTATTCATTAAATACAGGTAAAGTTCGATTTTGATCATGATCGGATTTTGCGTTCCAGAGTTATTGCCCTTGAGTTAGGCAAAATCCGTAATTTTATGGTTTCCGGGTGATAACTTGAGTTTGTTTGGAAGGAAAATTATAATATTTTGGGATTATTGCTGCAACTACTAGGATTGCCTATGGGCGGGGGTATCTTTTGTGATCAGCAGATCACCTTTTTCTAGTTTCACAAGAGTTACGATCATATAGTTTAAAGAATACCAATGCTATCTAATTTAATGAATTGTTTACCTCTGAAAAAATGATGTTTTGCTCAAATTATGCAAATTCGTTAATATAATTACACATTCATTGTGAAAGTCTATCCCCTTTTAATGACATTAACATTAACTTATTTATTTTTTCCGCACATGCTGTAAATATTATATTGTATTTGATTTAATATGTTCATTTCTCTGTAACTATGTTTTAGAGAATAAAGATATGGTATTGTATTATTGATTTTTATTATGATACCTCATGCAAGATATGGCGACCTCATCAAAGATACCGGCAAGAAAGGAACATAGTTTAACATTGGACCCTATGCCTCTGGAAGTGCTTGAACAATTTCAACCAAATTTGATTATAATTGATTCAAGGTTGTCTCCTTCATAGTTTTTGATTTTTATTTTCTTATCCCATCCAAGATGTCTGCCAGCAGGTAACATAGTTTAAACATTGGACCCTATGGCAAATGAAATCAGAGATCTTTGAATGTATTTCGCATAGGGTCCAATGTTAAACTATATGCATGTTCCCCGATAGCCACTATCTTGGAGGAGGTAGGAAAATAAAAATCAAAACCTTTGAGGGAGACCACCTTGGGACAATTATGATCAAATTTGGTTAAAAATTGTTCAAGCACTTCCACAGGATATCTTTGAATGCATTTACCACAGGGTCCAATGTTAAACTATGCACTGTGCTGGCCGGCATCTTGGATGAAGTCGCCATCTTGGATGAGGTATCATACTAAAAATCACAAACTTTGAAGACTAATACATGTATGTCCAAATTTAATTAAATTGTTTAAGTGGTTTCGGAGGAAATCTTCACTTCAGTTTATTACTGAATGAAAAAATTGTTCGTTATCAGATCAATCTATATCTGGGCGAGGAGGGAATAAACTGAGAACGTATAGATTATTCAAAAATAGATTTGAAACTGAGTCTTATTGTAGAATAACACTACCTTTTAAACATAGAAGCTATATGGCTAAATTTAGATGTGGTACTGCGCCACTTCGAATAGAGAAAGGGAGATTTGAACATTTAAATTTACTAGGAAGAAATTGTCATTTTTGTAAACCTTTTATTGAAGATGAAGCCCATGTTTTACTGCACTGTCCACTTTATAGTTTTATTTGGGGAAGCTGAATTTTATGAAAATGATTTTAAGAATTTGAATGATGAACAGAAATAAGTCTTTTTATTCTCTAATGAAAATGTTTTAAAGGCATGTGCCAGAGCCTGCTATATGATTTTAAATATTCATAGAAACTTCTTATTTTGTAAATAATGAATTTAAAATGTCTTACTGTATGTTTTTTCCCCTTTTTAATTCTCTTATAATTCTGTATAGAATGGCTCTCATTTTTATTTTTATATGTGTATTGTTTTAATGTTTTATATTGTATATGTATATTATGTATAATTATGAAAGATGAGACTTTAATAAAATATTGAATTGAATTGAAAATATCCATTTCCAATAGGATTTGTTAAACTAAGTTCCACGGTGGCGGCCATCTTGTGTGATTAAGAAACTGTGGGAAAAATTTAGTAAACGTGGCAACGATTTAATAAACTGTGGGAACAATTTAGTAAACTGTGGGAACGGTTAAGTAAACCATGGTCGCGATTTAATAAACTGGGAGCGATGAAGTAAACTACGGGAACGATTTAGTGAACCGTGGCCACGATATAATACACTTTTGGAACGATTTAGTAAACCGTGGCCACGATTTTATAAACTATGAGAAAGATTTAGTAAACTGTGGGAACGATCTAGTAAACAGCGGCCACGATTAAACAAATTGTGTGAACGATTTGATAAACTGTGGGAACGATTTAGTAAACTGTGGGAACGATTTAGCAAACCGTGTCCACGATTAGATAAATTGTAGGAACGATATAGAAAACTATGGGAACGATTTAATAAACTGTGGCCACGTTTTCTTTTATTTTCATTTTCTTGTCAACTACAAAATTTGACCGTAATATGCTTTCGTACACATCATTGCAAATGAAAATATCATTTTCTACGTTGGAAGCGTTTCCGTTATATAGTTTTAGTTTATTCATATGCTTTTTCATCTGTGTTGAAAAAAGCCATATGCAGTACATAAATTAGTGTCAATAATATATTTTATTTGAAAAAGGTCAAATATATATACAACAAAATTACAATATAACGTGGAATTAGAAAACAAGTGATGTATCACTTTTATTAACCCAAATTGGCTACAACTTTGATATTTTGTTGTTTCGGTATGTTATTGTTTGAAATATTTATGAGCCTGTGAAGGCGACCTTTTCTTCACGGGAAAGTATAACAGATTAAAAAATAACATGACGAGTGGCTACAATTAACAGGTTTATAAATATCACACCCAAAAGGAGTTCTATTTGAATGAAATAACAAAGTACCGAAGTTACTGTCAATTTAGATTCTGCATATGCGCATTTCGACAACTTATGTCTCTTCAGTGCAGATCAAATTAAAACATTTGGAAATCCATACATCGAAATATGTGTAAAAGGTGACGGAAAACAAAATACCAATAGGATCTTAAAAGGAAAGCCAAAATCATTTAAGGACAGAGCTATGCGAGAGGGAGATACTCCTAATGTTTGAGCAAAAATTTCTGAAATTTAGATATTGCATTTTTTTTCAAATAAAGATGTTCAATTACAATTTTAAAATTGGTCCGTATCAAAAAATGTATTTTACACACATTTCGAGTTTCGGTACAAAGTTAGTACATCGCTAATGCGGATGAAATTGAGGACATGTCCATGGTAGGTCTTGGCATTACAGCATCAATGTGCAGTAATTTCCAACCATGTCATAAAGAGGTTTGGAATTTTTTTTATGATATTAGAATATAATATTATGTAATCGCTTTATATTTGTAGGTAGAGATAAATAATTACAAGTTTAACGTTATTTAACAGTGTCATCTTAGATGTTATCTGCAGAGATACAGAAAGGACATTATTTCTTTGCACTAAATCTTGTCAAAAGTATCTGTATTGCTCTAAAAAATCATAATTACCCTTTCCTAAGGACAAATGTTAAGACAAAGATAGGGCACATTTATTTTTATGAAAATGATAGGACAAATTTATCGTTGTTAAAGTTAATTGGAGAAAAAAACCAACTTTTTTGCATTTCTACAAAATAATGAAATGTTTTGACCACACTTGTTTTAATCACTCTAAATCTAACCCATTATCAATGTAATGACATTCATTTTGAAAGCAGATTCTTGAGTTTTATTGTCAGAAAACGATAAGATATTAAGAATAGTGTATGAAAATGGAACCCTACATGATGAGATTTTTTATGGCTTTTCCTATGAAAAATCTGCAATTTTTTCAGATAAAAGATATAATCATAATACCAGACAATTTGTATAAAGTTTTATGATATTAGACTATAACATGATGTTATTTTTATTATATTATATCTTTTATCTAAGAAATGTGCAAATTCTTTACAGAGAAAAGCCATAAAAAACAGTCATCATACAGGACCTCATACTTCCATACACTTCTACTATTTTATATTTTTGCGAAAATAAGCTCAAAAGTTTTCTTTCTAAACAAATAAAAGTTTACATCAATGGATGTCATGATATAGATAATGGCGTATTTACAAAGTAATAAAAGCAAGTGTGTGGCCAAATAGTTTAGTATGAAAAGAACTATTTTTATCAAGAAAATTTGACAACAAATTTGTCCAATCATTGTCTTATCGTCTGTACTTGATAGTAAGGAATAATTACAACTTTATAAGAGCAATACATATACTAGAACAATATTTAGTACTCACTTGTGTTAGTACTATAATTCAAATAACACGACTAAGTAATAGAATTTCTTTATCCTTCATGCTTACGAACTCAGAGGTAAAGAAATGTTATTATTACTACATAAGCGCTTTCTTGAATGGATTATGACAAATAGCAATAATTAAGTGCGTAGTTCAGGTTTAAACAAAGATTAATATTTTAGATGCACGAAACTTTATCTTTTTTTTCATCAGGAGAAGCAGAAGGTCAAACTATGAAAACAAAAGGAGCACGATCAAAATTAGGAGGAGCAATAAAAAAGATCAACAAATTCAAAAATATAGCTAGGGTAGTGACTGTAGCAAATAGGTTTCGCCGTGGTCCACTAAACACTATCTTGCAAATGCCTCAAGAACAAGCACTGCAAAAGGTCACAGAGTTGCACACAGAAGACAATGAGAGAGAACGGAAATCTTTACATAATACAATGTGTGGAAAGGTGGCAAAACGTTGTCACGATAAAACCCATGAAGAATATGAATGCAAAATGGAATCTATAAGAGCAGAAACAGAAAAAGAACAAATTGAAATGGAAAGACAAGATCTATTACTGTCAACAATGGTTCATGTTATTCCTAAAACTTAAGATGTTACCTTAAAAGCATTTGTCAGATATTTGTTATTAAGTCTCCCAAACGAAGTTTGTGGAGACTTATTGTTTTTATTAGATTGTAAATTGCATATATTAATAAAGTTCACTCATGGGATCTTTGTCTGTTTATTTTGATAGGTAGAAATGCATAATATCACGATACGAACTGCTGTCCAAGTGCAAATTGGTAAATTATTGTAATAAATTGATGTAACTCTTCTTAATGCACTTATGATTGCCGTCTTTCGTTACGGTCTTTATGGATTGTTGTTGTTGATCATATCTTCTACTGTATCGAAGATGGTATTTAAGGTGTCTGCAGGGTATTATTTTCCTATTTTAGAATTTTGTGAAATTTTCTGTGTAGAAAACTTATTGTATTATTGTTAAAAATAAAAAGAAATAAAATTTGAGGGTCATCGTGCATTCGTTTTAGTGCAAAAATTTAAATTAAATATTTGATGAGACATGCAATCCCCTTAAACTTGATAAATCTACGATAGCTTTTGCAGATGACCTTGTTTTACTATCTAGTACACATGAAGGTTTACAAAATTCCCTAAATAAACTTGAAACATATTGTTATGACTTGCAACTTGCAGTTAATATTGATAAGTCAAAAGTAATGACTTTTCAAAATAAATATATGTCCACCCCTCCTTTATTTTATAACAAATGTCAACTGAATGAGACTAAAGAATATAATTATCTTGGTAATATTATTTCTTATAATGGCACTTTCAAAAGAGCCACACAAGAATTAACAAAAAAAGGACTCAATATGAAAAAGAAAAGAAATGGGGTAAATGTCAAGGAGACAACATCCCATATCCAGGTTAAAACGACCCAAAACAAAGCAGCTAGGGGTCACCGTACGGTCTTCAACACAGTGAGGAACCTCACACCATATAGCAAGCCCTAAATGGCCCCCGAAAGGGTAAAAAGTGAATAAATCAATGGAAACAAACCACATCCAATAACCCAAATATCAAGAAACTAAAATTTCATAAGAAGACACGGACAAGCCAGTCACCAACATATTCCTGACTTGAGACAGGCGCAATAAATTGCGGTGGGATTAAACTCGTTTTCTTGGATCCAAACCCTCCCCCTATGTGTGGTGAATGGCTAAAAAATAAATACACAAAAAGACTCACCGTAAAATTCAAACTAGAAAAAAGTTCAACTTATCAAGACGAGTTCCCTTACAATGAATTACATAAAACATGAAAACAATACACACAGGTACTGTCCGGACAAATGCTCGCAGTTACTGACAGCTAACTAAGGACATGATTTCCGTTGACTAAGATATCAAGCCTTCTTACATATGAAACTTCAATTGAAATACTTCTAAATAGATTTGGTATAACAACATCATCAATTATGAAAGAAGAACATGATATTGTGCAATGCCAAATACTGCCAATATGAAAAATTGTTTAAATTTAGTTTTGTGTAAAGCGTTTTGGAGATGATCAATGTTTTTGCCAACAAAAACCAAAAGTAAAGACTTAACAACAATACTGTATTTATATCCTTTATGAATTAGTTTGTTCAACGGGTTAATAAGTTTGGAAGGACAATTTTTGAATTTATGCGCTTTGTAAATGATATTGCCATAGAAGTTTGGATGTGAAATGCCCTGATGTATAAGAGTCCTGCATGTAGAACCAAATTTTCTTAATAAGTCAATGTATCTATAATAAAATTTAGAGAATGTTTTAATCAATTTATGATATCTAAACCCTTGGTGCAGAAGTTTTTCAGTGAGACAAAGATTTCGGTCGTTGAAGTCAGAAACATCACTACATACTCGTGCATATCGAACAAGTTGTGAAATGTAGACCCCGTAAGAAGGGGCTAACGGAACATCACCGTCGAGATGTGGAAAATTGACTATAGGGAAGGAGAAATCATCCCTTTTATCATAAACCTTAGTGTTTAACTTCCCTTGATTTATTGATATGTCAAGATCAAGAAAAGGAGTATAATCACTGCTGCTATTGGATTTATTTAAAGTAAGTTCTGCAGGATAAATTTCATCTGTAAATTTAGAAAATTCAGGATTGTTTAAAGCCAAAATATCGTCCAAATATCTATATGTATTGTTAAATTTATCCACTAAATGCTGTTTAGAAGGGTCTTTTTGAATTTTTGCCATGAATTGTGACTCGTAACAATAAAGAAATAAATCTGCTATGAGAGGTGCACAGTTGGTACCCATAGGAATACCTATTTTTTGCCGATAGACTGTATCACCGAAACGAACAAAAATATTATCAAGAAGAAAATTTAATGCTTTTATCAAATCCTGACAAGTCCTGTTTGTATATTTGTCATGTTTGTCGTCACTGAAAAACGATTTAAATGTATTGCAACAAATGTACGTACATCCTGATTTTTTGAAGGACCATTTGATCAAATACGAAAATTTCTCTTTGATGAGTGTATGCGGTAATGTAGTATAAAGGTTAGAAAAATCATAGCTATCGACGGAGGTGTATGCTTCATTAACAGATCGAAGTCTTTCCAAAACTTCTACAGAATTTTTAACACTCCAAAAGTAGTTAATTCCACTATATTCATAACATTTGTTGCTAAAGTTGATGACGAGATTTTTTATGGTAGTAAGTGCACTGGTCAATAAAACAGAAATATGTGTAGTTGAACATTTACTTGATGCCGAAATAAAACGAAATTTGAAAGGATTTTTGTGAAGTTTAGGAAGCCAATACATAGTAGGAATGCTTTTATAATTAGAAGTTGCTTTAAGTTCAGCTGTAGCTATCATGTGATCATCAATTATTTGTGTTTCTGTTGACGTGGTAGCTTGAAATGTACTAGAATTGGTAATTTCATTCCGAAGCACCTCGACGTAATACTTACGTCAAACAACGACCACATTATTGGCTGCTTTATCTGCCGGAACAAGGTCATATTTTCTTTGAAAAGTCGCTTACAAAACTTTCAATCATTACCAGTACATTTATCATGTAAGTTATTTGACACTTTAGTCAGACCTGTGATGTTATATAATAGTGAAGTTTGGTTCATGGAAGAATATTTCTCCATATATAAATCCTTAAAAAGATCAAAACAACATAGATCTGTTTGTGACATTTTATCTTTAGAAGACAAATTCGTTTATGAAAGAGTACATAGTAGATTTTGTAAATCAACTGTGGGCTTGAAAAAAAAAGAGCATGCAATATATCAGCAAAATCAGAGCTTGGGAGATTTTCTTTATCTTCGTTTATAAAATCAGGCTTTATTATACTTTTGTAGACTTAATTCCAATTTCATAAATCCACTTATATATAAAGCATATACTATTAATAAATCGCTACACAACGATGGTATTTATTCTTGGTAGACATTTTGAAGAATTTGACCTAGATATTACAAAATTTGAGATTTAAACCAACCTTTTAATAATGTTAAATGTCGTTTAAAAAATAAAATCAAACAAATTGTGAATGAGTTTCATTGTAAAAAAAAAAACACTAAACAAATTAGCATCTTTTTCAGAAAATTCTAAGTTGTTTATTTATGGCAAAATTAAGTCAGAAATTAAACTAGAACAATATTTATTAGAAATATCAAATTTTAAAACTAGACAGCTTTTAACCAAATTTCGGGTTAGTGACCATAGTTTAGAAATAGAAATTGGAAGATATCAAAATATACCAAGAGATAACAGAATTTGTAAACACTGTAGTTCAAATGAAATTGATTATGAAATACATTTTGTGCTAAATTGTACCAAGAGTGAATCTTCTAGAAATAACTTATATTCATCAATAAATATTATATATCCAGATTTTATTCAAGATCAGCCACTCAATAAACTAAAACAAATTTTAAATCCAACGTTTCATCTTTTGTCAGCAGTAGCAGACTTTTTAAAGCAAAGTACAGACTTCCGAAAGAAAAGTCCATGTTGGCCAAAGTTGCTCAATATATGTCATTTGTTGTTGTATAAACATATGTTTGTATGTCTTGTATGTTTTGTCATTGTATTTGCTCGGCCCCTATTGGCGTAAATTTGCAAATAAATATATATAATATTTAAGGATTTTACATAGAAATGTAAGGGAAAATGATTGTATTCATGAGAGGATAGCTCTCCTATAGATTTTGTTCCTACTTTGCATGTGTTTTAAATCATTATATAGTTTACATATAAGAAAATAAAAATTAAGGGGCCACCGTTGAAATTAGAGAGATAAATTGCAAAATGTTAATTTCTCTAGCGATATCTATATTAAATTATTTTGTCAAATTATCTCCCTTGAATAATTCTGTGTTCCGTAAATCCAACAACATATTTAAAGCACATGTGTTCTAGTTCACCTTTTTGTAACGAAAATGTTATAAAATGGACAAGGAATAACAATACTTTGGATCTATCTTTACATTTTAAATAACCATTTTGTCAAATTTTTTAATGAATTAGACAAAAATGGCGGAATAATACCACTGAGACACCTTAACGATTTCCTATAATTTAGAGTTCTTCGTCGAATTGTACATATGGTCATATTTCCGTTCTTATCGGGTCTGGTTAACTTTTAGGCGTGGTTGGAAAGTCCAAGGTTCACGAACTATGTATTATGTAGTTTGGTATTTCATCCGGGAGATCCACTAGGCAGTCCCCTTATTCAGTTCTACACTCTCCAGGTTTAGATGCATACGGAATGGAATCTGTTTCGGCCTATAAAGTGTGAGTGTTCAACTTCTCCAAATTATAATGTAATTTTAGACGGACTTGAGCGGAAGAATAAGCAGCAACGACCACATTGGTGCGTCATAAATCTTCGGCGAACTCGTCTTGATACGGTTTATGTCATTTCCTAAACTGCTAACAAATTGATACCAACGACGAGAATCTGGTTGCTGGTCAACATGTCGAAGTATCTGCAGTATGAAGGTTCACATAGGTTCTTTTGAAATGCCTGTACCAAGTCAGGACAGTTGCGGCCGACAATTTTCCGGTGGTTTCCACCTGATTTGTCTTTTTGTCTCATGGACTTCAGCTCTTGACAATTCTGTTTGGTAATTTTGTCATTACCCTCATAAACATATTTTATTTTTTGAATAGATTGCTTTGTCGGCTGTGCAGGGTTTTGGCTTTAACTTTGCTTACACATCCATCAGTGAAAGGGGCACTTGTCCTTGACAGCGATAACGTGTTGATATCCTTTGTTGAGAGCCTTTTCGCCATCGTCCGTTGTAGCACTTTTTAGATGTCTTGGTGGAGTCACTTCCCAAACAAGTACAGACGATCGTAATCGAGTCATGTATCGCGCAGCAGCAGGTTATTCAGCAGCGTGGTCTTGTGACAGTCCAACTTTCCACTAATGATGCATCGGATCGGAAGGAAGTGACTGACAATCGTAGGTACAGTATCGTTGTTAAGATTTCTTCAGCGTCCATTATCTTAATATACTGAAATTGCAGAAAGCAATGATCTGATGTGTGAAAGGTCGACCGATAGGCTTGGATTAACTGGTGGAAGGTTGGAACATATGCCAATAGTCAGGAACTCACAATTCGTGGCTGCTACCTGTGCTGAACTTATGAACACGCTGATCAGTCGTATGTCTGTCGAAATGCATATGCCAATCCACAAGCATCAAGCAACCACGAACATTACAGTAATGCTAACCACATGTGTGACAACACCATGCAAATTTCACCCCAAGCCATCATCAACACTACTGTACGTGAATCTTAACACAATCAAACCCATTGTCACAAAAACACAATTTCGGTTTGGAGTTTGAGAGTTCATTTGTCGGAAAAATTAGCCGAGGAGTTCATTAACCGATTCGCACAAAATAAAAAATTTTGATCCCAGATCCCAAATGGCCCAGAAACTTCAGAAAAATGAAGTTTACGACGAATGAACGTACGACGGACGTAAATTTGCACACAGTTTGTAAACTGTCATTATTGACAAAAAAGTTCCACATGTATGAACCATAATTTATTGAGGTACACCTTTCGTTGGACATACAGTACACCTTTCTTATTAGACTACAAAGCTTGGAAACAATTACTTTTCTCCAAAGTAGGTCGACCTGGTACTTTGATGTTACAGAATACAGAACATTATTTGCCAGATCAAGGGCATACATGTTTTATAATGATTATGAAACAGAACACATATATTTAACAACGTATAATATAAATAAAACAAACGAGTGCACATTATTTCAAGATGTGTGTGCCTTTTTTATGACAAGATACTAGGTGTGGTTGACTTCAGTAGAGCAATAATTACCAATTTGATAAATTACAGTATAATAATTAACAAGTCGCGCGGCATGGAAACCGAAAGCAAGAAAAAAAAGAGAGATAAGGATTACAAGGATAAATAAATGACAAAAACTGATAGAATAGCCGTATGTCATACATGTGACTGATGCAAGAAAGCAGTGATATAAGGTAAATAGATTGTGTTACATGAAACAACGGCAGTAGAATACCGAAGGAACAAGGGAAGCGATGACTACAAAAATCGAAGTCCAAAGACATGGCAGAAACGGTAACAGATAAAAACAAAGACAAAACAAGGACGTGAGACAGCTACAATGCACGGAAATAAAAAGATAACATTAAGAACTAAGGCA